>APFE031397622.1:65338-93492 GCA_000404065.3 Pinus taeda | reverse complement strand
CTAAAATTCTAGAAAACACATTAACAAAGGTATGAAATGCATAGAGGAACGATTGGGATGTGTGCATACCAGTGGTCCTATGGGCATATAGGACAATGTGTAAAAAGTTGATAGGCCAAACTTTGTTTAGGTTGGTCTATGGGATCGAGGCTATAATACTCATGGAGTATATTATGTCAAGTCTATGTATTTCCGCATTGACTGATATGGCACATCGTGAGACTATGGCGGAACACCTTGCACAGTTGTTGGAATTAGAAGAAGACTGATTTCTTGCAGGATTTTAGCAACAGGTGCAAAAGGAGCATGAGAAGCCTGACATGATCAACATATTAAATTGCGCATCTTCAAGGTGAACGACTTGGTCCTACTATATGATAGCAAGTTCATGAAGTTCCCTGGGAATTTTAAATGCACTAGTTTGGACCTTGTGTAATCAAGGAAATTACGACGGTTGCGTAGTTTAGCTCGCGAGGCCGAATGGAGAATTATTTCCAAGAAGAGTCAATGGAAATCTATTGAGGTTATGTCAATGGGATCCTGCCCCTACGCAATGACTACATGATAAAAGGACAATCTTAGTACTCCAATAAGTTGCAAGGAAGTACGAGACTATAAGCTACATTTCCAAAGACTGGGAAAATGAAGGGGGTTGCACGAGGGAAGCCATAAGTGTTCTAGGAGGAGCTACGCCAAGAGAGATGTGCCATGGAGGTTGGTGCTCCACATATGGGTCCAAAAATAGTTGTTGGGTGCATTATATCTAATTGGATGGTGAAAATCCCATTAGGAGGAGCTGGTACGTTGCATTTATGGTGCAACTCTTTGGCAATCTGCCGCCAAAGATGCATTAATGATCCAAAATTGGAGGGAACGATAAGATTTGAATTTGAAATAGCTTATAAATATGGTATGCTAGCCTGTAGTAGAACACTTTGCCTTCTGGAAATCACTTGTGAATTTTCTTGCCTTTAGTCTATGAACCAAGAAGATGGGGAGGAACTTCTTTCACAACTAGGGTGCACAAACTTGCCTGATTGGAGTCATAAGATCATTCTTGAGAAAATGATTGATCCTGCAGAAGCCATTGTCTCTGATGAAATAGCCCTTGAAATTTCGTTGGCAATGGAGGCTACACCATCCGTGCCTACAACGTTGAGGTTGCCTTGGCCTAAACCATTTGCAGCTAAGGAAAAGCAGAAGAAACCACAGGCTGTACCAGTGAGGCAATCACCAAGGAAGAACCCTACAGAGGTTCGAAAGAAGGGGAATATGGAAAAGTCTAAACAACCACATGAAACCCTAGATATTGAAAAAGAGGAGCTTTACGAAGGGGTTGAAGCATTGGATGTTGAGGATTGAAAGCCTATCACTAGGCTCCCGAAGTATATCCCTCCATGAAAGGGAAAAGCGAAGGCACCCAAGGATTTCGATAATGCTAAATTCAGAGTCTCTACACTGTTATTTCCAGAGAAAGTGTCATTTGAAGGCGCACTTTTAGGGAACATTCCCGCACTCAAAATGGAGGATTGGGATCTAGTTGATCACGATAAATTCCTGCATTTGGTGAAAAACAAATATTTGGCGAAGATATACTATGAGGAGACCAGAGTCACGTGACTAGAGACTATGAAGTGGGTCACGGGGATTGAGAAGGTTGGGTTGCTAAATCTGCTATGGGTACCGCATTTTAGTAGAACCACTATCAACACGATGTGGGTACACCCATTACTTCCACTAGTTCATGATGGGTGTCTCTGGATGGGAGATCCCATCCCCATTACAGATATGTTGATCCACCACATCACAAGGTTTCCCTATCAAGGGTTGGATCTAGCTGAGAAGTTTGGATGGAAAAAGTAAGCGAAAAAAACTCGCGGAAAGAATGAAGAGCTATATTGACTTAGTGAATAATTCACACGGATACTAAATTCGTTTCATAACAGACAAGGCGGTACAATTTTCCACCCAAATTTTGGCTTGCAAGGTCATGAGAAAGTGTCGTGCAAATGAGGTGTCGGCACCAATCATTTAACTAGTTGCACAACATGTAAAGGGGGTGCAGTACAAATGGGCACAGTACCTCTGCAAAGAGTTTCTGTTGAATTGTCACGAAGTACAGGACGATGGCAAGGCATTCCACTATGTTTGGATGTTGTTGTTAATTACCCTAGTTGCGTGGAGACTACCAGAGAACAGTCAGTTCCCTCCACAAGATGACGATTTACCAGAGGCAACAAAGTTCGCTTCGATGTGGGAAACAAAGGACCTTGAACGGGTCATGGAAATGAAATATTCTAGGTGTTGGTTGAGATGGACCTTTGCACGATGATCAACCAGAGGCCAAGGTTGTCACCTACCCTGTTTGAGTAGTTGGAGGCCTATGCGGAGTTTATATCAAATTTTCACAATGTATCCATCCACGAAAGGTGTGATCCTAAGAAAGTATGGTACAAGTTGTCATACCTATTCACTGACGCAGATGTATAGGAAGTCATGGAAAAATGGCCAGGTGAGTGGCGACATCCTTCAGTTGTTAGCACATGAACAACCAAGGCCGAGGAAAGTTCCTCCGCGCAGACTATAGCTGCGCAGAAAAAGAAAGAGGTTGAGCAAGCCATAGCAGCATAGAAA
This sequence comes from Pinus taeda, assembly GCA_000404065.3. Taxonomy (NCBI): domain Eukaryota; kingdom Viridiplantae; phylum Streptophyta; class Pinopsida; order Pinales; family Pinaceae; genus Pinus; species Pinus taeda. Next base: position 90,858 of record APFE031397622.1, on the reverse strand, counting down.
AAAAAAGAGGTTGAGCAGGTTGCAGCTCGAGAGAAAGCAGCACAAAAAAAGAAGGAAGTTGATGCTAAGGTATCTTCTTACAAGGAGCGTGCTGTGAAAGAGGCCACATTAGAGGTTGAGGAGTGTTCTTTTCAACATAATGTGGACAAGGAAGGGTTTGAGGAGGAAGGAGGTGGGGGCGAGGAGTAGAGCACTCCCTTTAAACTATAGAAGAAGACCAAAGAGGCCACTTCCGAGCCTATAAAGAAGCAGAAATTGGACAAACACATCCATATAGATCCAATGGTCCTCACTAAGGGGGACTTGGATGAAATTGGGGACAAGGTGCGCAATACAACGACTGAAATGTGGCAATAGTTCGAACAACAATACCAGTAGGCACTTGGGAACGTGCAGAAGGATCTGTGTGATTTGTAGATTCAAGTAGGTCGGCTACAGGCGAGCGTGGGACAAGCGAGCAGTATTCAAGCAAGCCTACAGCAAGCCAGTGCGATGGTGCTAGACACAGATAGGACTCTAGACTTTAGAGTTATACCATTACCAGAAGGATCACTGCGTACAAAGTCAGATAAAGCAAACACCCATATCAGACAAATCAAGGATGTGGGTGTAAACTTAGTCATGCTACCTATTCATACCCTCCACGCGCTTCATCAAGGGGTATCATATGAGCTCAGTATCAGTGAGCAGTGTGTGCTATTAGTTATCATCGAGGTAAAGATGAACAATGAACAAATTTTCACAGAAAAGGCTCAGGCGCTGAAGGAAAAGAAAGAATTGGCTGCGTGAAGCCAGAGCTTGGAGGAAACAATTGCATAGGCATGTAAGACATTGTCATAACTTCATATTCCAGAGGATATAGAAGTAGTAGTGAAGATTTGTAAGTTGGCTGCCGCAGTCAGAGAATAGAAGGATGAGGTTAGTCGAGTGACAATTGAGTTCCAAATGAAGATCTCAAAGCTAGAGTTTAAATTGTAGCCAACTAATCTATTAGAAGTCTGGGAGCAGCGCGGAGCAACCATTAGGGATAGCATGGCCACTTTGGATGCAACAATCACAGGTTGCACATTGATCTTCATACAGGCAATGGAACTATGGATGAATCTACATGAGGACCCAAACCTGTAGAAACATGGCACAGATATTCGAGAGATGCAGCAAATGTTTGATGAACTCAGGGCGACTGTGCACACTTTGGTGCTAGTCCAGAGATTCGCTCACTTGACAGAAGGAAAACAACTTCAAACATAGATTGAGGAACTATAAAGGAAGCCAACCAGTTACAACCATGGACAAAGGAAGCCAACCAGTTACTCTGTCAATCCAATAGAAGTTGAAGACACTCTAGCAGACATAAAGGACAATGTGCCTCACGATGGAAGGCCCAACTACAAAAAAGTTGGAAGAGGAAGTGCAGCAGGCCACGATACAGGGTTCTCCTGACTTATAGGTACTAAAGATAGAGTTCAATGGCCTCCACAACAAGATCGATGTGCCAACTAAGTGAGTTGAGGGCGATTCACCCATTTGTGTTGGGGCCTTGTTGGGAAGGGGTCCCTGGGGTCAATTGAGTCACTTTTGTATAAATTTTGTTGTTCCTTTTTGTAACAAATGTAAAGTCTCCACGAGATGTGGAAAGCGGAGTGTGAAGCTAGTAGAAGTCAAAGGGGCTTTAGTCCCTTAGTTGGGTAGGTGATAGAGTAGTTTTGAGACTCATCCATGGTCCGTGGACCATGGTATTGTAAAGAAGATGCTATAAATAGATGAGTCATAGCAAGTCTAAGAATCAAGAAATTAGTGAAGAATCATTATAAGGGCAAGATGCTAAGGTAGGAAAGGTTCATTTCTAGTAATTAGGTGAAAGGAGAAGGCTCCTTCAGATGAGTGCGCGAAGACATTGGTAAGTCCACAGGTTGAGTGTGTGGGCCCTTGCAGCTAAGTGTGCAAGGATAAGAAGTATTTAATTGAACGTTTATACTTAATAAATATTGTTTTGAGATGATTCTGATGCATTTGTGCCTTGTTATTTACTTCTACTAAAGTTTATGTATCCTCTCTCTGTGATATGTTTTATATGAATTAATGCTTGTTTGCTACACAAAACTAGTAGATATGTAACCTTTATGCATGATAAGTACAATTAAGTATCTTCACAAAGATCTGAAAGTCATTTAGATATAGAAGCAGCAATTGTCTGTTATGGAGAGATAAGGCTATGTGAAGGTATACCTAAGCCATAAGAATGATACGAAACCATCACACAGGCCTCTACATGCAGAAACATGGTTCTAGAATCCCCCAGTACTACTCCGGGAGAGACTGTAGCCTGCGCTATGAAGGTTGTTGTTGAAAAGGCTAGTAGTTAGAGTTTTGGTTGTTGGTGCAGTTAAAACTGAACCTGGGTTAGGCCCCATCAAGAGAAGTTGAAGACATTCCATCAAAAACAAAGGATGATGCACCTCGCGATGGAAGGTCTGACTACAAAAAATCTAGTAGAGGAAGTGCAGTAGCCCGTGATACAAGGTTTTGCTGACTTATAGGTATTTAAGATAGAGTTCAACGACCTCCACAACAAGATCGATTCACCAGCTGAGAGACTTGAGGGCAAGTCATCCAATTTGTGTTGGGGTCCTATTAGGAAGGGGTCCCTATGGTCAATTGAGTTAATTTTGGATAAATTTTGTAGTTTCTTTGAATGTAAAGCATCTGCGAAATGTGGAAAATGGAGCGCGAAGCTAGTAGAAGTCAAAGGGGCTTTAGTCCCTTAGTTGGGTAGGTGATAGAGTTGTTTTGAGACCCGCCCATGGTCTGCAGACCATGGTATTATAAAGCAGATACTATAAATAGATGAGTCATAACGAGTCTAAGAATCAATCAATTAGTAAAGAATCATTGTAAGGGCAAGGTGCTAAGATAGGAAAGGTATGTTTCTCGTACTTAGGCAAAAGGGAAAGGCTCCTACAGTTGAGTGCGTGGAGACCTGGGTAAGTCTGCAGACTGAGTGCGTGGGCCCCTGCAGCTGAGTCCATAGGGATAATAAGTCTGTAGTTGAATGTTTATACTTAATAAATACTATTTTGAGATGATTTTGATGCATCTGTGCCTTGATATTTACTTCTGCTAAAGTTTATATATCTTCACTTTGTGATATGTTTTATATGAATTAATGCTTGTTTACTACGCAAAACTAGTAGATATGTAATCTTTTTCATGCTAAGTATAATTAAGTACCTTCACAAAGATCTCGAAGTCGTTTAGTTAGAGTTGCACCAATTTCTAATTGAAAGGGATAAGGTTGCACGAAGGTAGATCTAAGTCATAAGAACCTTAGGAAACCATCACATGGGCCTCTAGATGTAGAAACCTAGTTCTAGCATCCCCCAATACTGCTTTGGGTGAGACTGCAGCCTGCATTATGCAGGGTGTTTCTGAAAGGGCCAACAGTTAGGGTTTTGTTGGTTGGCACAGTTAAAGCTAAACCTGGGTCAGGCCCATCAAGCCAACAATGTTCATGAAGCTTTCATATCAAATGGGTTTTTTTCAGCTTCTAAAGCTTCGTAGAAAAAAAATTATAGTGAAAATTCCATGAGGACTTGTTTGAAGTAGCGAAACCCTAGAATCCAAATCTCTGATAACAAATGTTATGCAACCAACTCACAAAAAGATAGAAAGGATAGATAAAAAACTTCAAAATCAATCTCTTTGAGGGGGAAACCTCATTTACATTACAAAAATGAACAATTCTTGGATGATTCAAATGACAAAACATCCTTTCTATATATAGGAGTCTAAGGGCCACAATATGATCAAAAACGACATAACAATACTAATGTAAGGGCACAATAATAACAATAGTGGTCTTTTATGGGGCATAATAATAACAATATGGGGACAACATGGGCACAACAATAACAATAAGAGCTACAATGACAATAATAATGGGGGAATACACTAGTATTATAGGGATCTAACATATTAATTGATTGCCATGATTTAATCTCATGCGTTTTGGATGATGGAAGTAATTTTATTGTGTAGGGGTAATTCATTACATTGTTTTATTCAACAAAGTAAATCATTTATTATCCCACAAGTTGTGATGAAATCACACTCCCATCTTCGTCGCATGTGTTTTGGACAGTGGAAGTTGTGGGAAAGATCGGAAGGTTGCACAGATGGAAGCCCAAAGGACCTGACCTTCTCAAGGCATATCTAGAAGTTTAAGAGCATTTTTGGGAGGTTGGATGGGATGAATATTTATCCCAATGTAAAGGTTACCGTGATGGGGTTTTTAGGGCTTTCGTTGAAGGATTTGATGGCCAAGGTGTTACTGTTGGAGGTATTTATTTTCCTGCCACAAAAGAGTTTGTCTTCGAGGCTATAGGTGTTATGCAACCAACTCAAAAAATAGAAGAGACGATATATCAACGACTTAAAAATTAGCCTCTTCGAGGAGGTAACCTTCTTTACATTACATAAGTGAACAATTATTAGATGATACATATGATAAGACCTCCTTCGTATATATAAGAGTCTAAGGGGTCACAATATAATTAGAGCCTACATAATAATAATAATGTAAGGGCACAACAATAAGAATAGGGGCTACACTAACAATCACAATAAGTGGAATACACTAGTGTTATAGGGACCTAACATACCCCTCCCCTTCAAAGAAGTGTTCTCCTCAACGCTTAAGTAATTCTGGATGCTTCTATATAAAATTTTCATCCTCCCATGTGGAATCTTCAGCGGGTAAGCTCTTCCACTTAATGAGATACTCGAAAATTAACTAATTCTATAGTTTTCGAGTTCTTGTTTTTGTCACTGCTTCAGGCTCAAATTGGAAAGAGAACCATTTTGCCACCCAGGGTCTTAATTGTCTCAACTTTATTTTGTTGGAAAGCCAAACATTTTGCCACAAAATTTTATGAATACATATTTAAGGCCATCCCAAAAAAATTCCTTGTTGACCTTGTGGTAAGTTTATAAAAATCTTGAGTTCCCTCCAAAGGGTAAGGTTTTCAATTCCAAAAGAATATTTTGCTTGAGTTGGGAATTCTTACAAAGATATAAGTCATCTTTGTAACATAATTAATCATTTTTCCAGCTAAATGTATTAGATGTATTGGGATCTTGCAACAACTTTTGAATGAGTTTCCACACCTCTTCATCATCCATCCATTCATCCCTTACTTTAGTTATCCAATCAGGTTGGATAATAGAAATGGCACAAAGAAATGCTTCCATATCCCCATCCTTTTTTGAGAGTGCATCTGCAACAACGTTTTTCTCTCCTTTTTTGTATATGATTTCAAAGTCATAACCCAATATCTTTGTGACCCATTTTTTCTTCTCTTCTAAAGATAATCTTTGTTCCAAATTTATTTAAGACTATCATGATCTGTTTTTACCTTGAAGTGTCTTCCTATTAGGTAAGGTCTCCATTGTTTTAGTGCATGTAGTATTGCCAACATTTCTTTCAAATAAATAGGTTTGTGTAAATACTTTCCTTTGATTTGAAGACTTTTGAAAACAATGGGCCTTCCTACTTGTATTAAAACAACACCAATTCCAATTTTTGAGGCACAACATTCCACAATAAAAGTTTTTGCAAAGTATGGCATAGCTAAGACTAATGCTTGGCACATTGCCTCTTTAAGATGTTCCAAGGCCTTAGTTGCTTTTGGAGTCCAAGAAAATGCATCTTTCTTCAATAATGTTGTTAGAGGTGCTGTTATTCTCCCATAATTCTTAACAAACTTACGATAATACCCTGTCAACCCTACAAATCCTCGAAGATTCTTTATGGTTGTAGGAATTTTCCATTCCTTAATGGCTTTAATTTTCTTATGGTCTACCTCAACACCCTCATGAGATAGACTATTCCACCTCTTGTACTTCAAAGAAACATTTGGAGGTTTTTGCATATAATTGTTTATCCTCCAATAGTTTGAGCACCCTATCAACATGTTTAACATGATCCTTCCAAGTCTTGTCATATATTAGTATATCATCAAAAAATACTAACACAAATTTTATAAGGAAGGGTTTGAAAATGGAAGTCATCAAACCTTGAAACTTTGGAGGTACATTAGTAAGGCCAAAAGGCATGACCGAAAATTCATAATGACCCTCATGAGTTTTAAATGTTCTTTTCAGAATGTCTTCAATCTTCCTTCTAATTTGACGATATCCTAAACAAAGGTTCAGCTTGGTGAAGTAAATTGCTCCATGTAATTCATCAATGACAACTATGGGAAATTTATTTTTAATAGTGAGCTTGTTGAGCTCGATATAATATAGATACATATGTCATGATCCATCATTCTTGAGTACCAATACTATTGGAGCAGATAAAGAACTTTGACTAGGCTTACTTATACCAGCCTCTAGCATTTCTACAACCATACGTTCAATTTCACTCTTTTAGGCATAGGGATATCTGTAAGGTCTGATGTTTGGTGGAACATTTCCTGGAATCAAATGAATAGCATGATCATGATCATGAATAGGTGGGAGGCCTTTGGGAGTCTCAAATACCTTGGAATTATTGTCCAAGACTTTTTGGAGATCTAGCAAAATAGATGATTTCAATGTTTGAACCTCTACTGAGCATAATTGTGCAATTACACCCCATTTTTCTTTCTCATCAGGTTTTTCATGCCATTAGAGCTGATTATAATTCATGGTTTCCCTATGATACCCCTTAATTCAACTTCCTTCCTTCCTAAAACAATTTCAAGAAAATTTCTTGAAAATTAAAAGCTATCGTCCCTAAATATTGTAACCTTTGGACTCCTAGTACATCAGCACCACCCATTAGAATGGAAAACATTGTACTATTCAATACATATTCCCCCATGCTTAGCTTGATATTATGGCACTTTCCAGAGCAATTTATAGTTCCTCCATTTGCAACCATCACTTGACACTCTAGTGTTGGATATAGGAAGCAATTCAATTCCTTGACTATCTTACAATGAATAAAATTATGTGTACTACTTGAATCAATCAACACTATTACCTTTTTCTTCTTGATATAATCTTCTATCTTGAGAGTTTTAGGAGTGGTAATTCATGCCAATGCATTACATCATATGGTTAAATTTATTTCTTCTTTCTCCAGGGTTGGTTCCTAGTGTATATCCTCCTCTTTTGATGTTTCTTGTTCCTTTTCTTCTTCCTCTTCACAATCTATGTAGAATAATTTCTTCTTAACACAATTATGACCTTTAGTGTATTTTCTATCACAATCATAATAATGCCCTTTTTCTCTTTTTTCCTCCAATTTTTGTGGCATAAACCTTTTAGGTTGTTGAAGGCTAGGAGCAACAACACTTCCATCTTTATAGTTGTGATTTGTAGGCTTCCTTGTTTCCATAATTTTGCTTTCAACTTTTCTTGCCACCCTGAATGTCTTCTCCAATGAATTAGGTTCCTAAAGGTGAACTTCATGTTGCATGTTATTCTTCAAATTCCCTATGAATACATTAATCCCATGCTCCTCTGGAATATCATCTCCCCTGATATTCAATTTTTAGAAGTCCTCAATGTGTTCCACCATTGAACCGTTTTGTTTGAGTTTTATCAATTAGCTAAAGATGGAGAAGAAGGTGTTTCTCTTTGTATCCTGATAATGTGTTATCATTTCCTCCGTAAAAATTGACCAAGTGACAAGTGGTTTATGAGAACAAATTTGTGTCACCATAAAAACTAATTGGGTTCTAAATATAAAGTTGCAATGCGTACCTTTTGTGCGTGTTGCACATCATGGAGGTCAAAATATTGCTACATTTGTAGTATCCATGTTACTAGATCCTTGCCATCAAACTTTCTCATATTGATATTTGGAATGTGGTGGGTCTTAAACCCAACATTGGAGTCTCTAAAATCAAAATTCATATTTCTTTTTTCTCCTCATGAGTTCCATGGAATAGCTTTCCGTTATTAGGAAATATTTATTGTAGTAACTTTGTCAAACCTTCCTTCGAACCTTCCATGTTTGCTTTGAAACCATTGATATCGCCCTTTATTTATGATTTTAAACCATCCATGTCATCGTTTAAGCCATCCATGTCCCCTTTTAAGCCATTCATGTACCCTTTTAGTTAATTTTTGGTTGCTCTTTGTGAGAGAAAATTCCGTTGCACTTGGTCCTATAATTTTGATATATCATGTTGCAATCCTTCCTCTTCATGAGTCACAGTAGAGCTTTCTGAGTGCTTAATGGGTGTAGAATTCTTTTGTTTGGGAGATATTTTAGAACCAAACACTGATATTTATGCTTCAATATTCCCTTTAAATAACTTCAAACTAATTTTTCAAACAAAAGTTATGCAAAATTTAAAAAAATACACACTTTTTTCTTTCTTTTTAGGAGCCCGATATTGAAGTTGTTGTATCTTTGTAATTTCAGATCTCTAAGGTTTGAAATTTCGTATTTTGGTATCTCTCTAATTTTTCTTTCCAACCCCACAAGTCAAACCGAGATTGGATTCTTCAAGAAAGAGTTATGTCAAATCTCCCATAATGACCTGATTATAGACTAGTTCATTGGAGCGAACTTGTATGGAGTGCCACGTATCATTGTTTCGACCTTCAGCCCTGAAAATGATACACGAAAAAATAAATTCTGTGCACTTTCAATCACTTTTTATGAAATTCAAATCTGATTCTTGGAGATAAAATTATGACGATTTTCCTTAGGTCACTTCCTTGAGATGGAATTTTGGAGCCTGCAAAAACCTTAACTTCCTTGGATCATATCTTCGAGTGAACCAAGATCTGAAATTCGTACACAAAGTTCACCAATATTTCGGCTCCACGTGGTTGCAATTTTAGCTTTTGAAGCCTCATAGAAAAAAATAATAGCGAAAAGTCCAAGATGTCTTGTTTTAAGAAGCGAAACCCTAGAATCCAAAGTTCTTATACCAAATGTCTTGCAACTAGCTCATAAAATAGAAGAAAATATAGATCAATGACTTAAAAATTACCCTCTTCGAGAGGGAAACCTCCTTTACAATTCTTGGATGATACAAATGATAAGACCTCCTTGGAATATATAGGAGTCTAAGGGGTTGCAATATAATTAGAGCCTACATAACAATAATAATGTAAGGGCAGAACAATAACAATAGTGGGCTTCTATGGGACACAACAATAATAACATGGGGGATACATGGGCACAAAAATAATAATAGGGGACTACACTAACAATAACAATAAGGGGAATGCATTAATATTATAGGGACCTAACAATATGACACCCTGTGGATGAAGAATGGTGGTTTAAAAGCTACATTTTGGATGGAATTGATGTGCCTTTTTTCCTAAAGAATGAATAGAAGGATAGTCCCTGGAGTTTAGATATATAGAGAGCTTGGTTGAAGGAAAAATGGAACCTTCTCTTGAGGATTATACAATCATATTTCACCTGTCAAGGATGCTTCAATAGAGTCAATTTATATCATTTTCGCTTCCTCACTCACATTGCAGCATAGGTCAGAATGAATGCCCATTTATTTTTGTTGATGAGCCTTAAACAGATGTCTGCTAGAGTCGGGGAAAAACGAGATGCTTCATCCCATTTTATTTATCACAAATGCTTAATTAAATTTTTAATTGAAAATCATTTAAGAAAAACTAATAGAGCATGGAAGAACTTTCTCTTTTGGGGGGCTTTTGTAGATCTTGTCTTACCAAAATCTAAATTTGCTCACAAAAAGAAAAGGAACAAGAAAACTATTGAACAACCCCAAACCCTAGAGAAAAGGACTTCATTTTTTCCAAACCATAAGCCAAATGAGAAATACGACAATTGAACCTCCCCCTCCTCTAGTTCCTAAATTAGAAAGGGTTTATACGAGAAGAAGTGGGAGACTTAGAGAAAAGAAGAATGTGTCCCCTTTCCTACAGAGGTTGAAGCCACTAAACCAACATAGAAAACAAAGGTTGAATCTATTGAACCTAAGACAAAGAAAAAAAATGATAGGGAGCCTACTTTAGTTGATATTTATGGAAGAAGAAGGCTACATACTAGACCTCTGAACAAATTAAGGCTGAAATATAAGCTTAAATAAAACCCAAAGCTGGCAAAGCAAGCCATTGAGGTAGATGAATACACCTCAAAAGGATTTAACCATAAACAGAGAAAAATATGCAAGTTCTAAGAGGCCTAGGGGTCAAGGTAAGAAGCCTGCTGAAGAGGCTAAGAAAACCAGGAAATGGAGACAAACTATGGTTGATATCTTGTTAGAGGCAGCCAACATACTCAACCAATCATCTTCAGAGCAGAATTTTATATTGCCAGCAATTTTCAAGGCATTTTGATTGCTTGCTGACAATTAACCTTTTAGCATTTTTCCTGTTTCAATTTTGATGAGAATTGACAGCTAAATTGTCAATGTGATTTTCCCTAAGTTTTTATGAAGCGCTGACAACTAATCTATCAACGATCCCAATTTTTCTCTCGATTTGAACTCTGCTAGTGAATCCATTGGCACTAGGAGAAAACTATTTTTGGAGGCAGCAAAGAACGACTTGGAGCATATGCATCCCCAAATGAAGGATTTGAGTACCAAATTCCTCTTTTTGCAGATCAAGGCCATATTTCAAGGGAAATATTACCAAACTAAGCATGATGATGAGGAAGGGATTTCAGAAAATCTGGGCAAGATATTAGTCATCATTTTGATCCTTATTTTCAGCCATGTCTCCAGCAACAACATGATCTTCAGATATAGAATATTATATATTTTGTTTTATGATCTTCATGATGATGTAATGTATTTGGTTTTAATTAGATATTTACTCATTTACTTGAAGACTTTGTAATTAAGTTTTTGCTAAAAGCTTGGTTATAGTTTTGTAAGTACTCTATAAAGACTGTACTTTTGTAAGGAGGAAGGGTTGGGAATTTTTGAAGAAGAAGTATTGTGTGTTCATCTCTAATATTAATATAACCTGTTATTAGCATGTTTATATTTGCAAATTTTCTAAGATTCATGTGTGGGTGGTTTTTTGTCAGTTTTTCACTGTGTATTTTTCTTCTAAGCCATAACTTTGATCAATAGGTCTTCATTGTTTGGAAAAAAATTATTCAACTTGAATTCTTTTTGAAAGTTTAGATTTATATTTTCCAAATTACTTCTATGTTGTTCAAATTAAATATAATTAGCAGAGTTATTCTAGCTATATTTTTTTATATTTATTTTCTACTTTCTCCTATCATACCTAACTAATGAATTTTCTAAAAAACCATAAGTTATCTTGCCTTTGTTAAATTGTTTATGTATCCTGTGGTTAGCAGCCTTTACACCAAATTCCATGCCCAATGTTATTCTTTTTATTCTTTCCAAATCATTCTCATCTCATCAATTAAATCTGGCCAATGAGCTTATAAACCTACTGCTAAAGTGATTGTGAGTGGTGGAGTTTTAAGGAGAGATCCCTCTCCAAATTGAAGGACCAACTTTCAATCCAAAGTGGTTAGAGGTTACCTTAGTTTTTTCCCTCTACATCCAGGGTTTTTTCTAAGTGATATCACTACCATTATCCCTTTTCATTTTCATGTACTTGACTTATGTTTGTTAGTCCTATACATAGTACATGAACTAGGTGTCCATCCTCACTCCCTCTCATTCTAGGAGGAGTAATTCACAATCCCACACTTGTCTTAGAATTACTCATACTTCCCTTACATCAACTACCTGTTCATCCATGGAGATTTGTTGTAACTTCTCGGCTCCTATCTGCATCATACTCTCGAATCATAGTGTACTTCAACCTTCTATATTATTTGGAAATCTTCATACAACTTAGATCAATACAAGGTATCATAGTAGAATCCAGCATGTCATCACCTAGTCCATCAAACAGAGTCAAACGTACTGCAAAACTGTCATATGTTCATCTTTTCCAATGTCCAATGTAACACAATTAGGCTTCTTTCTCACTCAAGGAACCATAGCCAATCTTAAGCAGAAACTATTAGCACCTTTTCCTCATCAATCAACATTGTCAGCCTAATAAGTATATCAGAGAACCAAATAGCTACTAGTTTAATGAAGTATCAACAAGATGAGAACTTCCTCAACTTGCTAACAGATGTTTCCATAAATCTATAATCCATCATCCCAAACTTCTGGAGGATCTTCATCACAAACTTATTTTAGTTTCCTGCCAAATTTAAAATAGTAGTGTATTAATCCAAGATCCTTCTGCTTCCAACTCCCTCTAAAGTCAATGTTTATTCCTTTGACTCATGAGTCCTTCTTTCCCTAAGTATGAGGTCTTCTTTAATCATGAGGTTTATTTTCAAACCCTTGGGGTAACTCTTCTAATTGAGACAAACATCTTATCATGAACCTCTGAATCCTCTTAATGGGAGAACCTTCTCCAATCTTGATTCCATGCTACCATCTTGGTGCATGTTAGATTTTCTAATATGTACTTCAAGCCTCACTCTCTTTTTTCATTCCATCTTCTATGATTCAAGAAATTCTTTGTTCTTTTCTATGTTCATTCAATCCTTTCATTTGTTGTCAAATCTTAGGCATCTCTTATAATTGACTTGCAAACTTTATTAGGAGACTACGGAAGAACAAATATAATTAAGCTAAGTGCATACACAAAAGACTATCCAAAGATAGAAACAATAGTAATTAAAGAAAGGAGATGTAGAGTACTTATCTTTTGAGAAAAGAATAAGCTCCCTCTTAATCTTGTACTTCTAGTAATTATCACTATCCTTGTCCTCATATCAATATGATTTCATTTTTTCCATCTTCAAGAGCTAGGGCTTCTTTTAGAAGAAACGATTAGTCTTAGGGTTTTCTCCCTAGGGTTTTATTAATTCAGGGATTTTCTAGTGTTTACAAACCCTAGATGATTTAATATACAAAGTCTTCAAAACTTGCCATATCCAATACTTGCAAGTTCTACAAGCATACTAATGTGTTAACTACAAACCCTAGAATTTTTATTGACATACCTTCTTGTTACATGTCATTTTGTCACCATTAGGAAAATGACCACAAATTTGGATCTCTCGCTATCTGATGAACCCCTTTTAGTAATCCCCTATAAAGCTGGAAGAAAATTCGGAAGGCCCTCCTATGACGAGTCACTTCCTATTGACTTCAACATATTATCTAGGAAGTTGACTTAGAAACTCCCTTTAGTGCCTTGGAACTTGCATACCTCAATGGTCGGTCTCCTCGCTTTTGATGACAAGTTCATATCAATGGCCTTCGATTAGAAGATTCTATGAGCATTCAACGTCAGATCATTCATTCACACTTAATAGATTGTAATAATGTACCTTGAGGGTCATTTAATTTATTGGTGGTTCCACTCGCATTTGTTAATGGTCCTCATCATTGACCAATAATCAAATGGTTTTTTCCATGTTCGACTTCGACACATTCATTCACATGGTTAGGCTCATACTATCGAGTGGTAGTGAAAAAGACCCTAAATCTAGTTCCATCCATCCATGTTGGGTAGAGCTTTCATGACTTATGTATAGATCGATAATGTATGATGATGGTTGTGTTCATATTGAGTCTATTTGAGCATGGATCCATGATGTATGTTTGGTGACCATGAATTTTATTTTTCGAATGGATTTTTTCACATTTCCATACTTAGGTCTAGAGTTGTTGATATGTTATACTAAATATGGGAATGCCTACCTCAGAGATGATTTCATGATTATATTTTATCGTAACCCTTGATTTTTTACTTTTAGGTTTCCAACCAATTTATCTTTGATCTAAACTTTTGCATGATAAAGCATGTTTGTCATCATACATAGTTTTTGACTTCGCACTTTAGGGGGAAATCTATTGCCTGTCATTTTGTCACCATTATGAAAATGACCACAAATCTAGTTCTCTCACTGTCTGATGAACCCTTTTTAGTAATCCCCTACAAAAATGGAAGAAAAACCATTCTGAGAATTACAAGAATCTTGGATTAGATTATGAAAAAACCCTAATTTAAGTCATTGTCACAAGTTTACCATTAACAATTTGCAACAACGCATCTTGAATCATTAGAACCTACCAGCATTGTTGCACATTTCAACACTAAAAGGCGCAACAAGCTTTCTACATGGATAAAAATAAATAATAAAATCTAGAAGCCTTGTTGAGGAATCTTATCCCAACAACATGGACTCAAGGCCCTACCTATCTGGACCTCGTCCCAAGATTGATGAATCCAATCCCACTCATTATGGAACCTATATCCCATTTTTTTGGATCTCATCAAAATGGAAAATGGATCTCCAAACTCTTCTTCTATCCTATAAATATAGTGCAAGTCAAAGGGGAGAGGTTGTATTTTGAAGTACTTGGTTTATGCCCTTATGTTATCTAATTGAAGTTGAAGGCTTGTCTGCAAAGGAAGGGCTGGAGATCTTTTGAGTGGAGGCTTATGACATCAAGGCCTGGGTTGTAATCTCTCCCTCTTATTTGTTAATACAATATATACTATTTTTCTTGCATGATTTTCTTATCATTTGAATTTATTATATCATATTAGATGGTATTTCCATTGATGTCAATCCTCGAGCTTGACTTTGACTAAAACACCAATCATTGATGTCAAACAATTAATGAATGCTACTTAATAATTGTTTAGCTTACATAAAGTTGGAAAGTCCACTGTTGGATGGTTGAAAACCGTAAGTTCTAGGATTGGGTTCTTTGGTCAATGGATGTACCCCAAACTTGTTGAGAGTTCTTCGAGAAGCTAATAATTTATTTTTCCAAGAGATCCACTTCATTGGATTCTCCTCATCGAGATGTTTGTAGTGGTATGTGGCACGCCACGTAGTTCTTCATGGTCTGATAAATATTTCTATTTGAAGTTGAGAACCCCTATCGATGGGTCAAACCCCCAAGGGGTGGTGACATGTCAATTTATCATTGGTTAGATTTCCATCGAAATTAAAGGTTCTCATCTAAGGTTTGTATCCACACACCATAACCCTCATAAAAATTAAATACTAAACCCCAACTTGTACTAGTTGTCTTAAGCTCGTATTCTTGATTAAAATAAAAATTATTAAAATCTAAGAAGCCCCTTGTCTCAAGTAAAAAGGAAATTAAATTAATTCAAAACAAGTTAATGTCTCCCTACATATGTGTAGAAATGTCATTCTTTGGGACTTAAGATATCATTAAAATTAAATTATTCCTCAATAGCGCTAGTTTTCCTCCTTGAAGGTTAGAAATCAAATTAAAATTAAGAATTCACTCCTAAATAAAAGGCCAGGCCTCCCCACAAAATAACATTCATTGATACTTAAAAGCCCTCAAATTTTCCTCCTAATTCTATAAAAGGAAGTTTATGTCTCACCTCACATGTATGTACTTGAAGAAGTACAATCATAAAAAAACAAGATCTGAACTTTCAACCCTTTAAGGAGAAAATGCAAGGATCAGTAGGGAAGGGTTAGGGTTTCTATTGTTTATCTTTTCTTTGTTCTTGGGAATTCATTGGGAAAGTATCTTCTCTTATTTGTTGCAGGACAGAAAAGTTAATTCTTTGAAGATTCAGAGCCATTTCTTAGTACAGGGATTTATTAGTATGCCTCTTGATTTCATCCCTCATTAGGGCACACATTCTATAGGTCCGAACCATTTCAAGGTTCATCATTTTAGGTATTTTTATTATAGATTTAGGCCCTCCTTCTTTTTTTTTGGCATATGGGATTCGTTTGAAGTCCTTCTTCATCATAAGCCTATACCTAGGCCTCCGGAACAACAAGTATTTATATTCATATTTTGTTTGGCTTGGATTCGTTGGGCATTAGTATAAGTGTGTTTTTATTGTAGGGACAGACTTCCTTTGAAAATATCAGTCTTAAAAACCTAGTAAGCTATTTGAAGGCCTTAAAATAGTGAATGGATGATAACCTACTATCATATCTTTGTGGCCTAATTAGTACCTTGAAGATTTGAACCTTGTTTTGCATTCAGAACATCAAAACTGGTAAAGGAACTAGGACAGTAAAGATTAGCAGTAAGGGCATCAAATTTAAGTGAATTGGTATATATGTGTGTGTGTGTGTTCACTCATATGAAAAATAAAGTAAATGGAGTCACTAGCAGTTTGAAGAAAGGTTTTCCCATATACATATAGTATACTATAGTGAAGATTGAGTAAGGTTAATACTAAAGTCATTTACTACAGTGATGAAGTAAAGTTATTATTTTAGGTAGTTGTAATATAGATTCGCATAAAAAAGATCTTGAGATCACAGTTATTGCTACAACAATTAGAGTATGCTATGGTTTGAGGATTGTAAATAGTGACAATTGGCAAAGGAATATAATTAAGACTAAAACAATGAACTAAAAGGCATGCCTACATAATTGAAGAAGTATATACAAGTACAACTCTGAATGCTTAGGACAGTGATTTAATATTTTTTTCGAGACTTGAAGAAAATTGGTACACCTAGTTAACTATGCAGTGAACTTGATACACATACAATAGCAGTGTTTGATTCATGTGATGTGACCTAACACTTAGACTTGATAGTAAATTGACATATAAACTTGACCCATAGACCTGGCCTATATGATTAGACTACAATGATCTTATTGATACATAGATTTGACATTGATATGATGCTTTGACTTTGACTTGACTTGGTATGACTAAGTAGTGAGACAAGGACAACCTTGTGTGAAAACGGTCTGGAATGTCCTTCATAGCTATATATGAGCAAGCTATAAAACACATGTTGGTAGGCTTCCTTGGGCAAATTTTTAGAGAATTACAAGAAAATTATAGGAATGACCTGAGGCACTTTGGTTTGAGATATCACCAGACTTTAGTGCCTTGTACTTGCATCAACAATAACATCTTGGCACAATGATTGGGTTTTTAGCCTCATATCATTTGAACACATAATCATTTGTGAGCATTGCAGTACAATGACATTGACCATTGTAGGCTACAGAGATAAGATTGATTTTCTATCATAGATCAGTGAGTTTATTGTGGTTGTGGTATAGCCAAGGTTGGTGGTACAACTGATGCAAGAGCAGATCCTCAATTTGATGTGTAAATTATGGAGTTGGTTGTTTTGACATTGTGATTGAATAGAGACATGTTGGACAATGTTTGAAGTATGACAGTGCAGTGGTCAAATAAAATAGTATTGTGTAGTGAGTTTCTCAGACTTGACATGATATTCATATTGAGTAGATCAACAATATCATCATTACAACCTTATTTTATATTGATTCAGAGCATAAGGGGATCTAGTTTGAAAATTGTGAAATGTGTTTTGCTGGCTCATCAAGGTGGCAGGGTGGAGCAAGGCATGTGATTGGAGTCACCTTTAGGTTGTGGCTTGAGAACACTTTAGGGTGGTAGGGTGATGTTAGGGCAAGTGGTAGCCTATAGCAGAGCATTGGAGCATCCTTTCAATGACAACTAATAAATCATAGGGAGTTGGAGTGTCCATCTAGTTTCAACTGGTATATAGGGTGTTGGAGCCTAAGATTTATGGCATTGGAGTGTCCTCCCTATTACAGTTAGTAAAACAGGGTGTTGGAGCATCATACATGTTGGAGCTTGTAAATATAGGGGGTGGAGCCTCCTTTAGTTGTACTTGAAACTTGATGTAATTATTTATTTTAAAGACAAGGAGACAATTACTAAGAAGTGTTCAGTGGTTTTTGACCTGGAGGAGGTTTTCTACCTAAAAATATTTATGTCTACTCTCTTTATCTTTCTACGTTGTTGTATGGTGTTGTATACTGCTTTGATATCTGATACTAAATAATAATAATAATATTGAAATTAATTAATGCTCTAAATGGACTAATAAAGTGTTAATTGATAAGAAATATTGATTCACCCCTCTCTTATTATTAGAGCAGGTTCCTTCAGCAGCAACTTAACATCTAGAAGACATATCTCAGGGTGAAGAGATGGAAAAATCAAAGGATAAAGTCATCAAGCATTCAAAGGAAGTTCCATGTAATGAAATAATTCTATATTCTATTATTGTTGATAACATGAAGGAAGCTAGCCCCACGGGGGTAAGCAAGTTGGTAATCACAATGCGCTGAAGTTCGTTAGAAAGGAAGGCTCTGTATTGAAGGTCATGAGTTAAAATCCCTCGGACTTACCCTGGAGCTGTATAGAGGGGCGGGTGCAGCTCCCACTGGTTATACAGGTAGCGGTCAAAATCGACCCCGTGTAATGCGAGTCGTGAGGCTACCCCTGTTGCCGATTCCACTGTGAAAAAAAAAAAAAAAAAAGATAACATGAAGGAAGCTCCTAAAGAAAAAGATGAAGAGATGGAAGAAATCAAATTTCAAAATGAGATTATCAGAGTTGTAAAAGATATTAAGTTTGAAAATGAAAACGTAAAATTTCTAAAAGATGAACTAAAGATAGCAAAAGGATATGTCATAAGTCTTAATAAAAGGAATGAAGAATCAAAGGAAATCATTAGTAGCCTTAAAGTGAAGCTAGAAGAAGCCAAAAAAGTTGAAGAATCACTTAGAAAAGAATTTGAATATTGTAACAAAGAATGGAAGAACACAGAGAAGGAAAATCACACTCAAAGAAGAAGTTTCTCTATTAAGATTCCAGATGCAGGAAGCAAAAAAGAAAGAGAAAAACATGATAAGACAACAAAATGAATCTGGTAAAAGGTACATATCTAAAGGTGATCAAAAGAAAAGGGAACTAGATATATCTATTGTAGAAATAGATAGGCTCAAGAAGGAAAATGGAAGACAGAAGGAAGAGATACAAGTTCCCAATAGAGAAGCAAAAAAGGTCAAGCTACAAATAGAAGAAGCAGAAAGAAAAAGACAAATATTGAAAATTCAATTTCAAGAATATCTTGCTCAAAAGCAAGAAGAACTTGACGCAACTCTTACTGAAATCAACAAGTTCAAGGATTGAAAAAAGGAACACTTACATGTCATTGACAAGAAAGATCAAGAATTGGATCAATTGAAGATGAAGGAAGAAAAAATAGGTAAAACTCCATGTCACAAAGGCATAAGCTCCAAGACTTTGCAGAGTTAGATTGAGGATAAGGTTGATCAAGATGAAAGACCAAAAAATATTAAAAATGTTGTGGCTCCAAAGAATAATGTTGAAGCAATCAAGGACAAAGGTCAACAAATAATTGTACCATCACCTATGAAGAAGAATGAATACAGGTATGCTAATTTTTTTAATGGTTATTGTTTTTCATGTACTAACTTTGGACATAATGCTAGGAATTGTAAATATTATGATAGGTACAATTATCAAGGGAATTATAAAAACCATAGGAGCAAGTTTGGTGGATAGCAACACAGATTTCAAAACAAAGTTTCCAGCAAAAAGTATATGTCATCTGCTCAAACATTCAAGCCCAACATTGGATGCTCCAAATTCCAGATGGAATCCACCATGAATGATAAATTTAACATTAGGTACAAGAAGGTATGGAGAAGAAAATAGGTACAAGAAGATAAAGCAGTCATGCTTCCAGGTTTCATAATGGAAAAAGGTCATGATGAATCAACGAGTACATTGGATGTTGACATGGTTCAAGATGATCCAACCGAGGAGCTAGGTGATACATTATTTTGAAATATCCAGCATGATGACTCCTCAAATATTGAAGAGGGGGAATCTAAGAATTAGCAGTTGCACATTTGAAGATTGATTTTTGACAGTTTCCAGATATGAAGAAGTTTCATGGGTACTTTCAGTGGAATTGAAGTTTTGGCAAGTAGAGTCAAAAATGGAAATTTGTATGAAGCATAACATGACAGGGGGAGACAGGTTGTTGTAATAACTATTGAGGAAAGAACTTAAAAGACTGACAGGTAATTTGCAAGAGGATAGAGAAGGTACTTCATCAAGGGGAGCATAGGTAGATTACAGGCTAAGCAAAAATAGGTTACAGGTCCATAGGAAGTAGGTAGATTGTCAGGGGGAGTCATCCTTTTCCATTGATGTCAAAGGGCAATAGAAATCATGAGAAGGAGATCGAAGCATGAAGTCAGGGGGAGTTTTACTCATAGAAGGAGTACATGTGTTGCCATCAATGACAAAGGGGGAGATTGTTGGATGGTGTTGTCACTGATGTCAACCCTGGAGTTTGAATTTGACTAAAACACTAATCATTGATGTCAAACTATTAATGAATGATTCTTAATAATTGTTTGGATTACATCAAGTTGGAACCATTATTGGATGTTTGAAAACACTAAGTTCTAGGCTTAGATTCCCTAGCCAATGGATATACCCCAAACTTGTCGAGGGTTATTAGAGAAGCTAATAATTGATTTTGTCCCAGGGATCCACGTTATTAGATTCTTCTCGTCGAGATGTTTTTGGTGCTATGTGGCATGCCATGTAGTTCTTCATGGTTTGAGAGAGATTTCTTTTTGAAGTTGAAAAACCTTGTCAATGGGTAAAAACACGAAGGGTTGGTGACATGTAAATTTATCATTGGTTATTTTTCCATCAGAATTAAAGGTTCTTATCTAGGGTTTGCATCCACAAGACATAACCCCCATCAAAACTAAATATTAAACCCCAACTCGTAGCCCTTCTCTTACAATCTTATTCTTGATTAAAACAAAAATCATTAAAATATAAGAAGCCCCTTGTCTCAATCCAAAAGAAAATTTAATTAAGTCAAAACATATTAATGTCTCCCTCCATATGTGTTTTGACCTCATTCTTTGGGCCTTAAACTATCATTAAAATTAAACTATTCCTCAATAGTGCTAGTCGGTCTCCTTAATGATTAGAAATCAAATTAAAACTAAGAATTCACTCCTAAATATAAGGTCAGCCCTCCCTACAAAATAACATTCATTATATATCTTAAGATCCCTCCAATGTTCCTACTAAGTCTATAAAAGGAAGTTTATGTCTCACCTCACATTTATGTACTTGAAGAAATATGATCATAAGCAAACAAGATCTAAATTTTTGTCCCTTTATGGAGAAAACTTAGGGATCAATAGAGAAGGGTTAGGGTTTTTATTGTTTGTCTTTTGTTTGTTCTTGGGAACCCGCTGGGAAAGTATCTTCTCTTGTTTGTTGTAGGACAATGAAGTTAATTCTTTGAAGATTCAAAGTTATTGTCTGGTACAGGGATTCACTGGTATGTGTCTTGATTTCAACCCTCATTAGGGCACACATTCTATAGGTTTGAACCATTTCACGATTCATCATTTTAGGTCCTTTTATTACATATTTTGACCCTCTTTTTTATTTTTTTGGCATATGGGATTTGTTTGAAGGCCTACTTCATCATAGGCCTAGACATATTTCTCTTGAACAACAAGTTCTTATATTCATATTTTGTTTGGCTTGGATTCGTTAGGCATTAATATAAGTGTGTTTTTATTATAGGGACAGACCTCCTTTGAAACTATCAGCCTCAAAAACCTAGTAACTTATTTCAGGACCTTAGAATAGTGAAGGGAAGTAGACTACTCTCATATCTCTAGGGCCTAATTAATACCCTGAATATTTGAACCTTGTATTTCATTTAGAACATCAAAACTCGTAAAGGAACTAGGACAATAAAGACCGAAAGTAAAGGAATCAAATATAAGTGACTTGGTATATATATATATATATATATATATATATATAATATATATATAATATATATATATATATATATATATAAATATATATATATAGATATATATATACATATACATATACATATACATATACATATCAGTTCACTAAGTTAGCTACACCTATAGTTCTATTAGGGAATCAAATTTCTAATCTAAAAGTGTGTCAAAGGTAGAGAAAAATTAAAGGCATGCCAACCCTATTATACCTTGTGATATTTAGATCGTATTGCAGACAAATAAAGGTCCCCTTCTCAATATATGACATTTATTCTCACCATAAGAAAGTGAAAGTAACCTCATTGTGTATCAGTGGACAACTTCAAGGATTAAATGCACTAAGCCAATGATTGATTTTCAATTTTTTTGAAGTAACGTTGCTTGCTAGAAACATTTGACTGATCTATGAGCTTCATATCTATTACACTACACAATATTAAGTTATAATAGTGATGCAAATAAAGTGGTTCATTACGAAGTAATTGCAAGGTTTGTTCATTCATATGAAAAATAAATCAAACAGAGTCACCATCAGTTTGAAGAAAGGTTTTCCCATATACATATAGTATGCTACAGTGAAGATTGAGTAAGGTAAATACTAAATTCATCTACTACATTAGTGAAGTAAAGTTGTTTTTGCAAAAGTTAAGTATTGGTTTGGATAGCTATAAGAAATATTCTCATAAGCAAAATCTTGAGATCACAATTATTGCTACAACAATCAGACTATGCTATGGTTTGAGGACTAAAAATAGTGAAAATTGGCAAAGCAATATAATTAGAGCGAAAATAATGAACTAAAAGGCCTCCCTACATATGTGAAGAAGTTTATACAAGTACAACTTCAAATTCTTAGGACAGTTCTTTAATATTTGTTTTTGTAGACCTTAAGAAAATTGGTACACCTAGTTAATTATGCAGCGAACTCGATACACACACAATAGCAGTGTTTGATTCATGCGATGTGATCATGGTGTTAGTGACCTAAAATTTAAACTTGATAGTGAATTTACAATAGATTAATATATAAACTTAACCCATAGACCTGATGTATAGGCTTAAACTACAGTGACCTTATTGACACATAGATTGGACATTGATATGATGCTTTGACTTTGACTTGAATTAGCATGACTAAGCAGTGAGACAAGGACACCCTTGTATGACCTGGAGCACCTTGGCTTGAGCTATCATCAGAATTCAGTTCCTGATACTTGAAGCAGTAGTAGCAGCTTGGCATGGTGATTGGGTTAACTACCTCATCATCCTTTGAATGCATAATCATTCGTGAGCAGTGCAGTACAATGACATTGATCATGGCAGGCTATAAAGATTAGATTGATTGTCTATTGTAGATTAGTGAGTGTATTATGGTTGTGATACATCCAGGGTTGGTGGTACAACTGATGCAAGAGAAAATTATGAGTTTGATTTGTATATTGTGTAGTTGGTTGTTTTGGCATTATGGTTGAACAAAGACAGGTTGGAGAGTGTCTGAAGTACGATAGTGCAATGGTCAAATAAGATAATGTTGTGCAATGAGGCTGTCAAGACATGACATGATATTCATATTGAGAAAATCAATAGGATCATCATTACAACCTTATTTTATATTGATTCAGGGCATAAGGGGATCCAATCTAAAATTTGTGAAACGTGGTCCGTTGACTTGTCAGGGTGGTAGGGTGGTGCAAGGAATGTTATTGGAGTCACCTTCAAGATGTGGTTTGAGAACACTTCAGGGAAGCAGGGTGGTCCTAGGGTAGGTCATAGCCTGTAGTAGGGTGTTGGAGCATCCTTTCAATGAGAGCTAATAAAACATAGGGTGTTGGACTGTCCATTCAGTTCCAGCTGGTATATAGGGTATTGGAGCATCCTTCAGGTTGGAGCCTAAGATCTAGGGTGTTGGAGCATCTTCCCAATTACAGTTGGTAAAACAGGGTGTTGGAGCATCCTACAACTTGGAGTCTGTAAATCTAAGGGTTGGAGCCTCCTTCAGTTGTAGCTAAAAACTTGATGTAATTATTTCTTTTAAATAGAAGAAGACAATTACTAAAAAGCATTCAATGTTTTTTACCGAGAGGGGGTTTTCCACCTAAAAATATTTGTGTCTATTGTCTTTATCTTTCTGCATTGTTGTATGGTGTTGTATGTTGCTTTGATATCTGATAATGATTAATAATAATACTATTGAAGTTTAACTAATGCTCTGAAAAGATCAGTAAAGTGTTAATTGCTAAGAAATATTGATTCATCCTTTTCAATATTTCCAACAACATCAAAGCTCCTTAGTCTTCTAATTAGTATTTGTTTGAAGATATTCTTCCATAGTATTCTTTGATCCTTTTGTCTGTCTCTGTTATTGGAGGTTCCAGTCTTCAAAGATTGAAGTAGGGCAGGAAATAAAGTAGGAAGAGGATTTAAGTGAAGACCTATTTCGTCAAACAAGCAAGTCATATTCAAACTTTACTAGAGAAAGATAGTATGCATTATCTTCTTTGTTTTAGATTTGATTTGTAAGTCTAGGGAGATCATTCTTGTCCACAAGAGAGATTTGTCTTCCAAACACACTAGGCGAATCCACTGGGGAATTTTTACTTATTTAGTGGCTTCCTTTGCCTTATGTTGCCTTCAAGTACCTCTCGTGGTTGTATTTTGATTCTTAAAAGCTAGTTTTTTTTTACCTTTTGAGATTTTTTTTTTCTTTGCATATCATAGTTGTCCCACTCTCCTTTTAGCAATGGAGTGACAATTATCTTATCTTTCCTGTGTTATAACTGCGACACCGCACTGGTGTGAATAGTCTACATGTGACAACCTTAGAAAGGTGAAAATTTTAGGGTTTGTGCGTACTAGGTTTGAAATTTGTTTTACCTTATGGTTTCCTGAATTTGTTGTCTATCTGATAAATTCAACCTTAGCTTGAATTCTTGTCTTTAATTGTCTTTTTGTGTAAGTTTTTTATCTTTACATATTTAGGCTTTTGGAATTGATTAGTTTTGTTGATCTATCAAAAGATAGTTTCTTACTTCTGGAAATTGATTGTATGAATATGTCTTCTTTCAGTGATCTGATCAAACAATTCATTTTCTATGGTAAATAATTTTATATTATTTTCAAAAATATATATATTAATTTGAGCTTGTTTGTTTGTTTGGCTTGTTGTGGAAAATATTTTTGTTTGTGAAAAGTTTCCATTTATATTCCTTTAACATAATTAGTGTCTACTTGTTTATTAAAGTAGTTATAGTCTTCTTCAACATTGGAATCACTTTGTCAAATATCTATTTGTTGGAGTGATTTTTGAAAAAGTTCTTATTCCTTTCCTTTGAATATTGTTTTTCAAAAAGAAAAATAAAAAACTTGTATTATAGTTCATTAGTGAAGACTTTTTTGACTTGGATTTTAAGGAAAATAAGTTGCATTTTTCGAAAAAAAAACCCCTTCATGGCTGTAGGGAGCAAGAATCGTGTATTCCTCATTTTATTTGATTTGCATTAAAAAATGGTGCACATTTCTTGCTTTGAATTCACTTTTTTTTTTTTTAAATGGTTGATTCCTTACTCTAGTTATTATTCATTGAATGAAAACACATTATGTTTTCATATTCGTTGCATTAGATTTAGAGTCGAGACATAAGATCATTGGTTTCACCTCCATTATCTATTTTAGTAAAAAAAAAGCTTAAAAAACAATGGTAATAAAAACTATTAGAATTTTTATATTTCTAGGGCTCATTACACCTACATTTTTTTATTTGTTTTTTATTTTTATTTTCGTGTTAATTTTTTTTTTTTTAATCGTGTTTTTTTGGAAATCTTTTTTTAAAGGTTAATTTTGTTATTTTTTACATTTTTTATGTTTGATTTTTTT
>APFE031397622.1:3071-44708 GCA_000404065.3 Pinus taeda | reverse complement strand
CCCCCCCTCAGTATTTCCAACAATTGGTATCAGAGCAGGCTTCTTCACACTAGCCTAACAGCTTGAAGAAGGATCCACATCCATGATGAGAAATCACGAAGCATCAAGATGACCTCCTTTGTTTGATGGCACTAACTTTGGTTTCTGGAAGAAAATAATGACCTACTACTTAATGTCCCTTCGACTTGAAGTCTGGCATTTTGTTCAAAATGAATACAAAACTACTTCCACTCTTCCAACAGACTAAGACGAGAGGAAATCCTACATCGCAAATGCAAAGGCAATGAACTCCATCACTAGTGGAATCACTGATTCCGAGTTTACAAAAATCATGCACTGTACATTTGCCAAAGAAATGTGGGAGAAGCTAGTTAGCTTGTACAATGGAGACTCAAAAGTAAAAAAGGCAAAGCTTCAAACTCACAGAAGACAATTTGAAAGTTTTAGGATGGAAGATGAAGAAGATATTGCAGCATACCTCCTCTGAGTAGCTGAAGTGGTAAACTCCCTAAAAGGATTGGACAAAAAAGTTGAAGAGATTACCATTGTTCAAAAGGTATTAAGGTCTCTTCCAGAGATGCAGCATTCAAGGCCTCAAAAGGAAAACTTCTTCTCCAAGCAAGATGAGTCTGATGAGGATGAGTTTATGGTCATCAAAAGGAAATTAAATGAGAAAAGTGATCATGATGAAAGCCAAGAAGCATTATTCATGGCACTCGCAGATGATGATGACTCAGGGCTGGAAGGAAATGTAGATGAACTGTTAATAAGCGCCATTGAAGAAAATGAGAAACTACGAAACAAAATCATTTCTCTCAAAGTTGAAAACAAGGAAATAAGAAGGAGAGAAGATCTCTTGGAAGCAAAGCTTAAAGAAAAGAAGAAATTTGTGAAGAACGCGAGGCTGAAATAGTGTCTCTGAGGAAGGAGCTGGAGCAAATTAAAAAGGGTTGTAAAGCTCTCAAATAATTGAGACTATTCTGAAAAATCAAAAACCTCAACATGACAAGTCTAGAATAGGTTTCAAAGGAGAATCTTCAAGCACTAAGAATAGTGCGAAAAGCTATGCCGATGCACTTTCCTGCAATCCAAAAGATGAAAGAATATGTTATCAAAAGTGCATCCCAAATCCCAAGAAAGAAGAGAGAGTTACTCCAAAGAAGAATGTGGAGTCGAATCATGGACACTACAACAAATACAAACCTGTACTCCACCAAGGGTCCATTGCAAATCCGAAGAACAAGAGAGGAGTAATTCCCAGGATGGAAATCGACTCAAATCGTGGTTGCTTCAACAAGTACAAAACCATCTTTCTTGGACACTGCTTTCACTGTAAAAACTTTGGTCATCAAGCTAGACATTGTATGGCTCACAGAAGTGAAAAGTCAAATCTAAAGGACTGAATAATCAACTCATATGCCTCCAAAAGGCAGGGACAAATCAAAACGTTCAATTCATTTGATCCCTTGACCAAATTTGATCTGATTTACTCTTTCTGCTAAAATAATGGACACTATGAACAAGACTACCCACTCAAAGGAAGAAAGACAAGTAGCAAGAACTCCAGCATGGACAAATGCGGCCTGGCTCTATATGCTCATAATAATGAAAACCAGTGGTTTGTAGATAGTGGGTGCTCCAGACACATGACAGGAGACAGAAGGAAGTTTGTCTCACTTAGAAAAAAGGAAGGGAATGTGTCCTTTGGAAGCGGATCAAGCAGAATTGCAAGAAAAGGAACAGTTACTCTAATCAATGGAAAAGGAAAAGCTCAAGATGCTCTGCTAGTTGACGGACTCAAACACAACCTCCTGAGTGTCATCCAAATTTGTGATCAAGGACATAAGGTTGTTTTCAGCACCAAAGACTGTGAAATAAGGAACTCTGCCTCAAGGAAACTTGTGGCAAAAGGGGTGAGAACATCAGACAACATTTACATTTTGAAAAATATTCAAGAAAATAAATGCTACTTGAGTCAGACAGATGAGAGTTGGTTGTGGCAAAAGCGACTTGGACATACAAGCTTCGAAAATCTAATCAATATCAGCAATATCAAAGTTGTACGAGACATCCCAAGGATTTTCAAACCAAATCAAGCAGTATGTGGTCCATGTCAACATGGAAAGCAGACCAGAATTAGCCACAAGACAAAGGAGCTCTCTACATCGAAGCCCTTGGAGATCATCCATGTTGATGTGTGTGGGCCAACTAGAAATCAAGCACTCCAAGGAGAAAGGTACTTTGTGTTATTTGTTGATGATTATACGAGAATGATGTGGATATATTTCATAAAGTATAAGTCTGAAACTTTTGAGTGTTTTAAGAATCTAAAAGCCCTTGTAGAAAATGAAAAAGATACAAAAATTAAGCACCTCAGAACAGACAGAGGAGGAGAATTCACATCAAACAAGTTTAGTGAGTTCTGTAATAATCATGGAATTAAAAGGGAATTCTTGGTTGCCAGAACACCTCAGCAAAATGGGGTAGTTGAAAGAAGAAACTGAACAATCCAAGAAATGGCAAGAACTATGCTATTAGCAGCAGACTTACAACCTAAATTCTGGAGAGAAGCAGTAGGGACAGTTTTCTATACACTGAATCGAACTCAATTAAGACCAAATTGTGAAAAAACTCCTTATGAGCTATGGAAAGGAATACCTACTTCGGTGAAGTACTTCAAGATCTTTGGAAGCAAGTGCTTCATAAAAATAAATGATGGCTCACCCGGAAAGTTTGATTCTCAGGTTGATGAAGGGATATTTCTTGGATACTCTACACAGAGCAAGGCTTACAAGTGCTACAATTATCGACTGAAGAAAATAGTGGAAAGCATTGATGTACAGGTTGATGAAGATCTTCCAGAAAAGGAAATTGAAGAACATGAAGATGACTCTCTCATTGAAGAAGAAGAACCTAAAGAAGAAGAAATAGATGAGGAAGAAGAAGAGGAAAGAGAACCACCTAATACCCCTTCAAAGATGAAGTATGTCCAAAGACATCATCCAGAAGAGCAGATCATTGGAGATAAAGATGAAGGTGTGCAGACCCGAAGAAGGATATCAATCACACCCAAGAGAAAATTCATTGCCCTCCTATCTATGACAGAACCAGAAACATTTGCAGAAGCAAGGATCCTCATTGGGTAAAAGCCATGGAAGAAGAAATGTCCCAAATTGAGAAGAACAAGACTTGGGAGCTGGTACCTCGTCCAAAGGACAAAAACATAATAGGAACCAAATGGGTGTTCAAAAATAAAATGAGTGAGGAAGGACAGGTTATCAAAAACAAGGCAAGACTTGTCTGCAAAGGCTATTCACAAATTGAAGGAGTTGACTTTGAAGAGACATTTGCAACAGTGGTCCGTATGGAAGCTATCAAGATGTTCTTGGCATATGCTTGCTCAAAAGGATTCAAAATCTATCAAATGGACGTGAAATCAACATTTCTAAATGGGGAACTCAAGGAGGAAGTCTACATGGAGCAGCCAGAAGGTTTTGATCTAACAGCGAGAAAGGACTTAGTCTGTAAATTGAAAAAGGCTTTATATGGGTTGAAACAAGCTCTTAGAGCTTGGTATGCAAGACTAGATAACTATCTACAACAACAAGGTTTCAAAAAGGGAGTGGCTAGAAGCAATCTATACATAAAGACAAATCAAGGGAAGTTACTAGTTGCTCTTGTTTATGTCAATGATCTGATTTTTTTTCTAGTAATAATGATGAAATGAGCCATGAATTTTCTCAAAGCATGGCAAAAGAGTTTGAGATGTCAATGATAGGAGAGTTGTCCCACTTCCTTGGACTTCAAGTATCTCAAACCAGAGCAGGATTATGTATATCTCAAGCCAAATATCTAAAAGACATGCTCAAAAAATATGGAATGGAGGACTGTGCACCCGTGAGCACACCTATGACCACAACCTACAAATTGAGTAAAGATGATGATTCCCCTCTAGTATATGCAACTCATTATAGGTCAATGATTGGAGCCCTTCTATACTTAACAGCTACACAACCAGACATAATGCAAGCAGTAGGAATGGTGGGAAGATTTCAATCTGCTCCCAAACAATCCCATTTATTAGCTGTAAAAAGAATTCTCAGAAATCTGAAGGGAACTTTTGATTTCGGTCTTTGGTATCCAAAGAACTCAACACTGACTGTAACTGCATACATCGACGTTGATTGGGCCGGAAGTATAGATGATCGGAAAAGTACTAGTGGAAATGCATTCTTCTTAGGAGACTGTTTGGTACCCTGGCTCAGCAAAAAACAGTCATCCATATCATTATCCACAGCTGAAGCAGCGTATATTGCTGCAGCAGACGGTTGTACTTAGATACTATGGATGAAGGAAGCTCTAAAAGATCTAAACGTATGTACAGATCAACCAATTACCATCCATTGTGACAGCACAAGTGCTATCAGTCTCAGCAAAAATCCAATGATGCACTCAAGAACCAAACATATACCAATCAAGAATAATTTCCTCCGTGAGCAAGAAGCTGAATAAAACATTGTCCTGGAATATATCAGTACTAAGGAGCAGATAGCTGATATTTTCACAAAACATCTTCCTCGAGAAGCATTCGAACATTTGCA
Source organism: Pinus taeda (assembly GCA_000404065.3). Taxonomy (NCBI): domain Eukaryota; kingdom Viridiplantae; phylum Streptophyta; class Pinopsida; order Pinales; family Pinaceae; genus Pinus; species Pinus taeda. The sequence goes on along the minus strand of APFE031397622.1, from coordinate 40,107 downwards.
TCAAAAGATGGGGGTTATTTCCTTATCATCACTCAAGTCCATTCATAAAGATGTAGCAAGACAAGGGGGAGAAGTTTGATAGGGGGAGTCCATATGCATTCCTTTGCCATTGATGTCAAAGGGGGAGAGAGCATAAGAATATTGCCATCAATAACAAAGGGGGAGATTGTTGGACATAGATTGTCATTGATGTCAATATGGCAATATTCAAGGAAGGAGACAGAGCCAAAGAAGAGGAGCCACCAGAGGAGCAAACGGCACAAAGAGCTGACAAAGCCAATGGAGGCATGAAAATAAGTCATCAGAGTACTTATATGTATGCATGTAACAGCTACAAGCAGAGCCATCGAAGAAACAGAGGTGTAGATAGAGAAAACAGATGACGCAGAAAGGCATCGAAGCAATAGAGGATGCAAACAGTGATCAGAGAGCTTATACGCATGCATTTAAAAACTATCACACATATGCGTGCAATTTCCACCACAACAAGCAAAGCCAAAACAGAGCCATCAGAGGAAGCAGATTACACAATCAAGAGCTATCAGAGGAAAAACCCATCTATATATGCATTAACAGCTATTGCATTCGTTGCTACATCGCAAGCCGTCGAGCCCTGAACCTTTGCAATTTGTGATAGCGATTATCACATCAGCATTTTAGAGCGGGTATCACTAGTGTGTAAGGCCCTAACCATATGCGACTTGCGATCCCCAATAGTGATATCGCATCGGACCTGACCTTGTGTGACTTGCGATCGCTGGTAGTGATATCGCATCGGACCTCCGCCAAGGGAAACCTCTGATTGCGATAAGGTTGCAGACCTGATAGGTATATTAACTTTTGTTTATTGTTATATTGCATCCAACGCGTCGAGAGCGGAAGTCATGAAGTGTCAAGTGGACCATTGCGATCGCTGATAGAAATTATCACATCGGGAATTTGGAGCAGAGGGAACACAGTGTTAAGCGGCCCTTTCCTTGCGATCGCCGATTGCAATAAGGTTGCGGACCCGACGAGAATATCAATTGCAGTTTATATAATATCACATGCAGCAGGGGAATCGGCCATCGGCAATCAACTGTGTTATGTGCGAACCTCTGGAAGTGGTGATTGTGATAAAAGGATGACGTGGCATAGGAAGCTAAAGAGAATGGATAAGGGAAGCCAGAAGGTCGAGCGAGTGTTGAGGAAGTTGAAGCTCAAGCGAGCGAGGAGGAAGCCAAAGAGCCAGCGAGCAAGCGGAAACAAATGGACAAAGGCATGAGAATGTATAAAAAAAAAAAAAAATAGAGAACGTGAGGTGCGGTTGTTGTGTTGAATACCCTGAGTATGAGATAGTGGAAGTAGTAGAGGCAAAATGGGTACCAGAAGTAGCGGAAGCTGAATAGAGTACAACAGCATACCAGTGTATACCAAAGTTGGGTTGGAGCCCAAGAGGTTGGAGCCTCAGAATTGAATAGGACTAAAGTCATTGGGGATAGGTGCTCCTAAGTGCAGAACCACTGCAAAACAAAGTTGGTGCTCTGGAGGTTGGAGCCTCACTGAAGTCCAAGTTGGAGCTTGGCAACTAATTCACAATCAGATTTATACTTATATTGTATTTATTTCATTGCACTATCTTGAGTATTAATAAAAGCATTTATTCCGATTATTGATCTCTGTGTTCTGTGTATACATATACATATCTATATATCCTTTTGGCAATGACTAGAACAAAAAATAATAAATACTGATTCACCCCCCCCCCCCCCCTCTCAGTATTTCCAACAAAAAGAACCTCATTTCGGCAAAGGTCATGAAGCGACTGCGCTTACTGACCACAACACATCCACAACCGTACACCATCGAGTGGCTTCACCAAGGACGGGATCTTTGCGTGAACTAGCAGTGTCGCCTCCCATACAACGTCAAGCCCTTCACGAATGAGGTATTGTGTGACATTTCTCCCCTTGATGTTTATGATGTATTATTAGGACAACCATACTTGTGGAAGCAACATGATGTGTATGAATCAAGGCCCCGTACTGTTATTGCTACTTTGGGAAATAAGTTGTACATAATACCGGAGGTAGCACTGTCTACTGCCATATCTTTGTTTACTGCAAAACAATGTAGTAAGCTCATTTCCAAAACCGGTAAATTTGTTTTCCTGATGATACGCCCTCAAGGAAAGAAGAAGATGGTGGCCACCACCTCTAGACAGGGCCCCTCTGCATGACAACTACAGATGGACAAGGTTGTGGAGGAGCACGAGGACATCTTCACCTCCCCCATAGGGGTTCCTCTGCACTATTAGGTCAAGCACTCCATCTATCCCTAGGTGCATTGCTACCCAATGTACCAATCTATTGGTGCTCTGTTCTAGAGAACGATGAAATCAAGAGGCATATTGAGGACTTGTTGCAGAAATGTCACACTCATCCAAGATCATCACCCTGTGGGAGCCTGATCGTGTTGGTACAGAAGAAGGATGGGACTTGGAGACTTTGTATTGACTATCGGGTACTGAACAAGATCACTATCCGTAATAGGCACCCAATCCCATGGATTGATGACCTCCTAGATGAACTGAATGGGGGAAAATATTTCAGCAAGATTGATTTGAAGTCAAGATATCACCAAGTACCAATCAAACCCTTTGGTGTGTGGAAGACTGCCTTCAATGCCAAGGAGGGCCTTTTCGAATGGTTGGTTATGCCTTTCAGATTGGCGAATTCTCCTACAACCTTAATGAGGCTAATGGATGACACCTTGCAGACATTCACCAACTCATTTTTAGTGGTATACGTGGATGACATCCTAATCTTCAACCAGATTTGGGAAGAGCACCTCCACCACATCCGACAAGTTCTCCAAACACTGTAGCAACACAAATTATGTGCCTATTTGGAGAAATGCACTTTTGGCATGACCCAGGTTCAGTATCTAGGATACATTATTGATGAGCAGGGGGTGCATGTGGACCTAGCCAAAATCCAAGTCATTTGGGATTGGCCATCTCCAACCACTCTGACAGAGCTCCGCAACTTTCTATGTCTTTCCAACTTCTACCGTAGGTTCGTGTTGGGATTTTCTCATATCACTTGGCCCTTGAGTCAAGTCACCAAGGGAGGTGAGAGGGAAAACTTATTTTGCTATGAATCTCAACATAAGGCATTCACAAAGTTCAAAGATCGCCTCTGCTCAACACCAATGCTCGCATTACCAGATTTGCAACAACCATTTGAGGTCGAGACAGATGCCTCTGACTATGCTAATGGGGTAGTCCTTACTCAACATGGACATCCAGTGGCATATCACAGTGAGACACTTCCAGAAACAATTTGGAAGTATCCCACTTATGACAAAGAGATGTATTCCATTGTGCAGGCCTACCGAAAATGGAAGCATTACATTTTGGGGAAGGAAATGGTCATCCACACAGGCCCCCAACCCCTACAGTTCATACAAACCCAAGTGAATTTGCACAATGATCGCCATCAGAAGTGGTCCACATACCTACAACAGTTCCATTTGAATATCAAGTATAAGAAGGGAAACACCAATAATGTTGCAGATTGCCTCAGTTGACCACTGATCATGGCGTTAACCATCGTGCTCAACTCTTGTGGGCATGAGACTTCTGATTGGCCACTTCTCTACAAAAGTGACCCAAAATTTAGCCACACATATGAGACACTCTTGGAGGGTCAGCATGTTCCATATTTTCACCTTTAGGATACCCTGTTATGCCATCTGGGTCACCTTTGTGTTCCTTCAAGTGAGTGTGCCAAGATGATTTGGGAAGCACACTACAATCAGGCTATTGGGCATTTCAGGGTCAAGAAAATGGTGGTAGTACTGCAGAAGTATTTCTGTTGGCCGAATCTTTGACAAGATGTCAAGAAGTACATCAAATCATAAACTGCCTATGCCTTTGCCAAACTTACCATCAAGAAGCAAGGCCTCTATACCCCGCTGCCTACCCCTAGTCAACCTTGGGAATCCATCTCCATGGATCACATGTTAGGCCTTCCTTCTACTAAGCATGGAAACCACTGTGTTTTTTTTGTCATCGTCAGGTTTGCAAAGATGGCCATTATGGCAGGCGGCAAGAAGAATATCACAGCAAAATCCATTGCTAAACTCTTCTTTGAATGAGTGTGGGTACACTTTGGGATACCATAGTCTATCATCTCAGATTGGGACAACAGGTTCCTCAGTACATTTTGGTCCAGTATTTGGTCGATGCTGGACACCAAACTTACCAAGTCCACAGCCTTCCATCCTCAAACTGATGGCCAGACAGAGGTTTTCAACATGATGATTATACATATTCTACGCATGTACAACTAAAATCATCCACGCACATGGGATGAGAGCCTCCCATATATTAATCACAGCTGCAACCAAGCTCTCCACAGCTTGACTAGCCACAACCCTTTTCAGGTGGGCTTGGGATTCTAGCCACTATGTCCCATTGATGTGGTCATGCCATTTGCAACTACTCACACGGATTCGCCTCATGTCCAGTCCGAAACAGATAAGGCAAACAACTTCATTGAGCACATCCAACATATTCCCCAACAGGTCCACAACATTATGGAGAAATCAAATTCCAAGTACAAGCAGCAACTGATTGGATCATGGACACACAGATCAAGCACACTCACCAGCAGAATATCGAATTGTATCGAGTTGTCAAAGCAGGCCAACTCCTTCACTAGGGCAAGTGGCTCACCAGGGACAAGTTCAGCAAAAGTTTCCTCATCTCATGGAGGAAGTCAAAGCAATGGGGACCATTGCTTCATAAGGGGGGAGGAATGATCGAGGTGGATATTGTTGGCCACCCGCCAAGTCCACTTGGACCCCCACCATTGTTTCTTTCATCTTTTCAGTTTCCTTAATTGTAGCAAAATTTACTACTTTTAGCAATTTTTCAAGTCCTGGACTTCCAAAGTCGTTTTGAAGCTCTAAACAACGTTTTTTGGGAAAACTGGGAGCAACATGAACCCATGTTGCTCTTCCAAAGTTGTAGTTCTCGAATAGATCTTTCTAATGAGATATTGTGTGCTTCAAACGAAAATCGTATGCCAAAGTTACGACATCGGGAAGTCAATGTACCAATTTACCCAAATGGTGCCCACAGTTTGGTGTTTCATCTTCTAGGGTTAGATTTTTAGATGCTTAGGGTTTTCCATTGCTTCTAAACAACAAATAGGCCTTCGAGCCTCATTGTAACATAGTTCAGAGGCATGTAGCCGCCACATATCTTCTCAGAGATAAGCTACCATCGCCCTAGCTAGTTTATTTCCATTTCTATTTGTGAGCATATTTCAGTGTTTTACAGTAATGAAATGAAATATTATTTTTGTTGCATCTCTATATGTATGGTTATATCTATAATTTGTTATGTTCCTATTTAAATCTAGATTATTATAATAAAGCACGAACTTTGCTGCGTAGCCATATTCTTGCCAAGTATCCCTGACTATATGCACCAATTTCCATCCTCAGATAGTCCACAAGTGAAATAGGAGTCATGGATCAAAACGCCTGTGTGGAGTATCACGATAATCACGTACAAACATCATTGGCAATCCAAGAATTTGCTTGCACTGATCATGCTAAATAATGATTAACATTTAAGTCTTCAATTACTTTGAGGAAAGTTAAACATAAGCTACAAGAGATACTAAAAGGTATGAAATCTATGTAAAGTAATTAATAAAGCCCTTAATAAATCTTAATTATGAAATATCAAGTATATGTAGGAATAGATCATTATCTTGGACTAGTGCAGGAATGAGAGGGTTAAATAGAGATAAAACAAAGGTTAGGGCCTATGGGAATAGGGTAAAAATAAAGAAATTTGGGAAACCAACATCCTCCCATCCCCAAGTTGTTGTGTGTCCTCACACAACATTTTACCTTCTGCAAAAAAATCTTCAAAAATGGGTGGCCATCTCTCAATCTTGTAGTTCAATACTTATCCTTGCTTTCACTACCTTTGGATTTTTACCTTGGGCTCCTCTCAGCTGATTAGTCACCTTCTTGAGGCATTTGTAGCACTTGGAAGCCCAATACTTCCATACTTTCACTTGTTGTTTCTAATTCTTGACTTCTATGAGTAGCTCTAACTCGCCTTGCTTTTGTCAATTTTGCTCCTTCATGACCTGGTTCAAAGCCTCTAGGTCATGAACTTGCTACTCTAATTCCACTATTTAGTTGTTGAGGTAGAGGGTAGGGGGTTCCATGCTCAGATCCTCTGGTGTAAATACCTTCTTTGCAATGGACTCAAGGCAAGTTTCATCATCGTGGAGATTAAGGTCGTCGAGGATTTGCATTATGACATTGCCAAATGTTTATATGCCTAGGGTTTCCTTATCACTGAGGGTTTTGATTCCCTCCACAACCTTCTTCCCAAGGGTTTCAATACCTTGCACACTTAACTCCACAAGGTTTTTAATGCCCTGTTCTTCCAGTTCTTCAAGGGATTCAGTACCTTGTTCATTTAAACCAACAAGGGCTTCTATACCCCGTTCATCAAAAACATTGAGGGTTTTGATGTCCTATTCATAGAAATTTTCGAGGGCCTCCATGTGTTGCGCCTCATCATCCTTGTGACCCTCTGCCTAAACTTCTTCTGCACTCGGTTTCATCTTCTTCTTTCTTAATTTGTGAACAAGGGTATACAACAATATGGAATCTTCCTTTTTGAATTTTTCTTCATTTACCGCGGTGTGGGCTGCTACATCTACAAGCACTGAAAGGTTATGGTCTTTAGGTGAAACCTGAGGTGATTCATCAATCACAATTAGAGAGCTTGATCGATACTGATTTGTCCCTAGAGAGACAGTATTCTTCCTTGTCAAGGTTCTGATTTTCCTTTTCTTTGCCGAGGGCAGAGTGTCTTCGACAAACTTCTTTTCTGCTTGCACTGGCATGCTTTTACCCTTTTCTTGGTAGGGGACGGTGTCTCTACCTTCCTTTTCTTGCTTGTACTCGTGCCAATAGACTTCCCTACACTCCTCGCCTGAAACTCCTTCAGGAATTCTTTCCAGGTCACTCCCTTCTCTTCTAGCACTTTCTTAACAAGGATTTTGATAAGCCCATGATGATATAGCTTATATGAGACTTGGCTTGCATTCCCACTCTACACACCTTTCACCATTTTCTCGAGACTTCAGAGCTGATAGTAAGGAAAATTAATGAGTTTCCCCAACTCATAGTGCAACAACAACCGGATGTGGTACACGAATGCTAATGTGTAATGTCCCTCGCAGGTCACAAAGTTTTGTAGTATGTACAGGAGATCTTGCCATTTTCCAAGCATGGTGCTCTATGGAAGCCCTTTCTTCTAGTTAACTTTGAGCTTTCTGTCACTCATAAACTAGCTCCATCTTTTCTTTTTAAGCTGCTCCTTTTTGAACCACTTCTTCCATGTAGTTGGCAAGCCTGTAGCTCGCGCAATGGACTACTCCTTGACTTCGAATTCTAATGAGCCAATCCTAGCTCAGCCTCCTTCAAACTTCTTCACAAATTCTAGCACCATGACCATGTCAAAGCCATCAAAATTTTGTAAAAATGGAAGGAATCTGGATTCTTGCAAAAGTGAAAGATTGTTCCAGTATTCCGCAGTCTGTTCTATTTCCTTCAAGGACAATGGCTCATTCCTTACGGGTGCCATGTTCAAATTTGCCACAATTTCCTGTCACAACCTCAAAATAATTTTAGTGAGCTATACCAACAATTACTGAGGGTTTTATGTCGGAGGTCCATCCATCCTTTGTCTTTTAAGTCCCATCCAACTGATCATGTTTAATGATAAAAGAATGACTCCTCGAATTAGATGTAGATACGTATCATCCTTCTACATGTGAGCAATAATGATTAGATGTGGCAGAGGCTTATGTGACAATAGTGTAACAGTCATAATGATCAGGTTAGGAGGTAAGACAATGATGAACAAGTAATTGTAGATTGTTTCAAAGTGAGTGAGTTATGGGTTTTCAGATAATCTGTATTATCCCACTGTCTACCTCATAATTCAATTAAGACATATTTCAGTACACATTAAAAATTAGATTTCAAAACCCAATATATCTTGTACTTTAAAAATTTTCCTAAGTTAGTAAATGATAAAAAAAAGTATCAATTAAAATATATAATGCTATGATCTATCACTACAGGAATCACTCATCTACAGAGTAATAAAATTCCATAAACATTCTTCATAAGGCACTCCTGTACTATGTGAATTTTTTTTTACACTTGCTTCCACAGTCAGTCGCGCTCCTACACTGATCCTACTTGCACAGCATCATGCTTGCACTATGCATCTTGCACCAAGGATTTTACCAAAATAACAATTCTGATAGAACACAATTCTATAGCTGGGAAAAAAAAATTCCTCAATATACAAAGAAAATTTTATTTGCCATCCTTTGGTGTTTCATGAGCATGCCTCCTGGATTGATTGCATCAAATTTTGCAATCAATTTATGAGGGAATAAAGAAGTGGGAAAGGGGTGATTTTCATAATGGGAAGGAACATTACTGCAGGGATTCCAAGAACAATATTACCAAGGGGGATAAACTAGAATGGGATGTGGACAAAATTAAGGGGAAATAGAGGGATTTTACGAGATCGGATAAGGGTAGTTTTCTTAGAATAAAGAGGAAGGTAATTGATTGGGGATTTAGAAAAAGAAAAATAGTGGGAAATATGAGATGGGAAATATGAGATGGGAAAATATAAGAAAGGAAGAATTTCATATCCAAGGTCTTCCTACACTCACTAGTGCTGGAAAAAGTAATTGCAGTGGGAATTAAGCGTTTACTTGGATAGAAATTTCCATGCTAGTTGCCCCGAACTTGGGTAAGGGTTGGGTTCCTTAAACCTGCTTCTTCTTAGTGGTAGCTAGTATATCTAAAAATCAAGTAACATTCCCTTTTTATTGAAATTTTGATCTTCCTGCTAGCATGCTAGTTTTCAGGTTGATCCTTCTACAATCATGTTAGTCAACTGATTTTCATAATTACAGGAAAAAAAAAATGTCATTTTTCCTTTTATTATTATTATTTTTTTTAATGAGGAAAAGAAAGAATCAAATCTTCAATAGGTTGATGTTACCACCTACCAACTCCTTTTCAGATTGTTGTTAGACTTGCTACATAAAATCTCCTTTAGTAAGGGGCTAAAACTATACCTTCAATCTATGCTCATTTACCAAGAACACAAAATTATGTCCATCAATAATTTTGATCTCTACCACTCCATTTTCAAACACTTTGACCACCTTATAGGGTCCCATCCAGCGTGTATGGAATTTTCCTTTAAAATATTTGAATCTAGAATCATAAAGGAGCACCCGATCACCTGGTTGGAATTGCTTCTTTTGGATGGACTTTCCATGCCAATTCTCGCATTGTTACTAAAGAAAGATGTTCTATTGAATAACATCCCTTCATAATTCATCTAACTCATTTAGCTGTAGAAGACGTTGTTGTTGTGCTTCAAAGAGATCTAGCCCCAATTGGACTACAGTCCTGAAAGTCTTGGTTTGGAATTCTATTGGCAGGAGGACTTGTTTCCCGTACACCAGCTCATATCGTGTGTGTCCTGCGCTGTTCCTCCAAGTGGTTTGGTATGCCCACAATGCCTCCGGTAATTTGTCAACCCAATATTTTCTGTGAATATTTATTGTCTTTGTGAGGATGGACTCAATCACCTTATTTGTGGACTCCACCTGACCATTTTCTTGCAGGTGATACATTGTAGATTTTCTGTGCCATATTTTGTACTGCTCCATCACACCCTGTACCAAATTAGAAATAAACTGCAGTCCATTGTCAGAAACAATTTCTCTAGGCACACCAAATCTAGTAAAGTTTTCTATTAAAATAAAATCAACAACAACTTTTTCAGTAGCAAAAGAAACAACTTTAGCTTCTACCCATTTTGTAATGAAATCTCTACAAACCAAAATATACTTTTTATTTAATGATGTTGGATTTATTAGTCCTACAAAATCAATGGCCCATTTTTCAAGAGGCTCGGTCATAACCTGAGGACATAAAGGCATTTCATTGGTTTTATTAGGTTGGCTAATTCGCTAACAGATGTCACATCGCTTAACGTACTGTTCAGCATCCTTAAACAAGGAGGGCCAAAAATAGCCAGCTCGTAACAGTTTGTATGCAGTCTACTTATCGAAGAAGAGGGCCCCACAAGCATCATCATGGGTAGATTTCAAAATATCAAACACTTCTTCCTCTCTTACACATCTATGGATAATGAGATCTGCTCCGCTGTAAAAGAGGTGTCATTGAATCCAAGAATACGCAATGCTTTTTTGTATGATATTCCACCTTTCACAAGCAGATAAGTGTGGTGGTAATTTTCCAATGACTAAATAGTTAGTTATGTCAGCAAACCACGAGAATTTTGTTGACACAACTGTTATAGATCCATTTGGGCACATCAACCCCGACTTACAGATCAATACTATTAGGGCCCATCAAACCCTAATTCAGTTGTTACATGCCCTAAAGAAGTCAACCCTCAGAATTCCTAGCTTCCCAAGAAGTTCCATGACTAAAATCATCCAAAAACTGCCTCTAAGAATATCAGCGAAGGCAGACCTTCATTAGGTTGCACTGCAGTGCAGTCCAATACTCTGCTAGGGTGCTATACAGCACACTTGAGCCCTCTTTGGCCTGCATTCGGCGAATTTGAGCAAAATTACATTGGGGTTTGGGAATATTCTTATACATTGGATGCATCTAGAAGTTTCCCAAGTTTATGTACTCCTTTGGGCTCGAATTTGGATGCGGCATGGAGTTAAGGAACATCAATCCCTTTATCCCTTCCTCCATGGAACTAAATTCTAAGTTTGGGAGGGCATTCATTGTCACCATTTATCGCATAACTTCTTTCATTCACCTATAAAAATACCACTCATCTAAGTGATCTGGGGCTGGAAATCATTGAATTATAGGGAGATGTTGTTAGTATGAGACTTGAGTTGATTTTAAGTATTATAATAATGTAAAAATGTCTTTCTTGTTATGAAGAGAGGATGGGATTGAACTGGAGGAGTGATGTTGAATCAAGCAAATTGGATTGTAACTCTTCCTTTTACTAATAAAGTGTTCAAATATTTTTCCATATGCTTGTGTTATTAATTGATGCTTTGATATGTGTACTATGTACTTGATTCCATGATATGTTTAATCAATAGATCATTATCATATGCTTTGATCGGTTTTTGTCTTTTGTCTATGTGCAAGTACTCTTCAAGTGGATTAAGTATAGAAAGAAGCAGCATAATTAGTCAAGGGAGATAAGAAGTAAGCGAAAGCTACAGGTAGGCTTCTTTACTATCTTATTTAATCTATTGGTTATAGAAAAGGTAGAGAATTCTTTGCACTGTTGTTCTAGACTTAGCTACTAGTCTAGGGGTTTAAGCATTTATCCGTAGACACTAAAACTTCCCAAAATAAATTGGCGACTTTGCTGGCGAATGATCATCCATCTTAGTAGCTTATCAGCCTCTTAAGACAATTCTACATACTGTACTTGTGGTTGTTGATTGAATTTCAGTCTTCTTTCATTGAAAATTGAGTCAAAACTGTGTCAAAATTGCCTTCAAAATGGCTTACTTTCACCAGTGCAGCCCAACGAAGGACACAATCTGCCGCAATGCATTTCTTGCATAGAGCCAGTGCATTGAAGTGCATTGTCTCTCACTGGTGCCTGGGATGATCACTTAAGGGTCAGTTTCCCATCTAGGAGTTGAATTCTTTTGCCAATTTTCTCTTGTTTGAATGATTTACTGAATGTCAATGATGTCTTATCTCTGAAAATAGTTTTTCATCTCCTTACCAGGCCCTAACTAGACTATCATTGATAAATGTTTGTTATTTGTTTACTTTGTCATTTTAACTCCATAGTCGAAAGTTAGTTTTTTGGTCGATTGATCTTTGTCGAAAGAAAGTGTCGTAAAATCATCTTTTCCTTTGAAAATTCAATTATCGTAAAGTCCTCATTCATGAAAGGTCGTGTTATCACCAAAATAGGACCCTGATAGGTTTTTGATTAGACTACCTCAGTGTAACTATTTCAAACCAATCTTTTGGTTGAGGATTAGCCTCCTCAACCTAAGAGGGCTCTCTCACTAGGTTTAGGGTTTTTGATTAATGATTAGATGGCTAACTCTAGGAACGAAATGAACAAAATTATAACTTATTGACTGGTTGAAACTATGATTAGCAAATATCTATTGGGCTATGGAGTCAAAATATTCCTCAACAAACAAAATTATAGGCCTAACATGGAAGTCAAGGCACTTAGAGTTTAGGTTTATGAATAAAGCAGTAACACAGTGAAACAACACAGTTTACAAGAATGTGAAGGAAGTTAGAGCATTTTCCAATGAATAATAAGTATCACAAGCTCATACCATTGCAAGTAAGTAATTGAAAAAATCCATAAGAGCATCAAACACATAAACTCTTTGTGAATATTGAGTAGTCAAACTAATCTCTGCATTAAGTTTGAAAAACACACAGTCAACTCACATAACACAACATCTTTTGCTAATACAAATGCCAACCCCTTCTAATTTAATCTCTTGCTTAATATATAGCTTTTACAATAAGGATTCCATGATCCTTCATCAAGAGATTTCGAATTAGCTTGACTTGACACCTACTCATACCTAAAACAAACTATTAATTACAACTAGCTGTTAACTAACAGTCCTAGAGTCCTAATACAACTAGGAGTGTAACACCTTATTATGCTAGCAACAACCTAGGATGTGGAATAAATTTGGTTCTTGACAGCTTCTTCTTCTTAATTTCAACTTGGTGATGTCCATAACCCCTAGCTAGCCTCCAATAGCTTCTCCTTCATCTGCCTTAAAAACAAGGAAACTGTCCCCTGCTCTGTTCTGGCTGACAAATAGGTGTTGGGATAGAGCTGCTTTCTCCTCATCAAAAATGTGCTTTGCAAAACTTAAGGAAGATTTTGTAGACCACTCTGTTCTGAACAAAAGCCTCTCTTGGTTTTTTGCAATACCTTTCCTACTGCCCAGAAATTGTCTTTGAATATCAAGTGTAAACTGGAAATTATGATTTCTGAAAAACTGCTCCTACAGCAATTTCGTAGCGCAATTTGAGTCATCAACTTCTCCCAGATCATAATGAATTTGAACAAATGAAAAGAGGTTTTTGTATTTCAGTATGTTAGGAATAAAAACCTCTTTCAGTTTTCCAAAATATGCTTTCAGTTGCTGAAGAGACCTCTTGGAAGTTGAATACTTAAAACATTTTTTTTTTTTTTTACTAAAAGAAAGCTGCTTCAGTGATTTCGTAGCGCATCTAATGCTAATTCTAGGTTTTTCACTACGAAAAATCCTAACTACGAATCCCCAATTTCATAGTGCATATAGTGCATTTTTTAAGTTTTGTGCTACGAAAACTCCTAGGCAATTTTGTAGCGCATTTCAATTTTGAAACAACCTAACATATGACAATTTTGAAATAATGTGGGATCTATGATAGGAGAAATAAGGTTGTTGACCTTTATTTAATAATGGAAACAAGAATCCAACTCTATGATTTAAACTCTAAAACAAAAAACAATAAAAATGACTTGATGAAGACTAACATAAAACTTTGGAACCATACCAGTTGTCAAAAATTTTAGAACATTTTTACAGTGATAACAATGGCTCCACTTGGGATAATGTGCCCTTGTGGTACACTAAGAACTCATAGCTCCAGTGCTATCTATTTTTTGGTAAAACAGAAATACTTTTATTTGATTTGACAAGAAACTTCTTCAAACTGTTGGGCCTTCAACTCGGGCTTAAGCTTGATGATCACTATAGAAGAAAGAAATCTGTATCTACTGAAAAATGTTCAGTCAACCTACCTTGAGCTTATTTGCACATTCCTACCTACCCTATCAACTGTAACCTCCATTTTTAGCTCAAGGAACATGAAACTTCCAATGAAGCCAGTCATTAATCTAATCTAACACTTGAATCTCTTGGTTGTGCTTAAATAAAAAATAAACATGATACTGAAATAACCGAGTCAACATGAGATGTAACTGATCTTCAAAATAAAAATATATCTAGAAATCTAAACAGCAAATCTTTTCCATGTAATCAGCTATAGGGTCAAAAAAGACATTATTAGTTTGATGATTCTCATAACATTCTATATCTTCAGACAACTGATTCTCAATCACACAAAATTCCTTTGATATGATATCCAACTGCCTTTCTGCATGATTCCCATAGACAATGTAATTTTCCTCACTATTGTGATCATTCTTTGAAGCAATTTGCTGCGAGGAATTACATAAATGATCAACCTTTTCCTCTGCTTGAGGGTTATAAAAAAATTCTTCCAGTATTTCTTCTTGTTGTTTGAAATTATTTTCATCTTCATTATGATCCGAAAACTGACAAGTCAGCTACATCTCTACATCAATCTCGGAGGATGTAATATGATTTTCATAAGTAAACTCCTGCTGACTTTCATGTTGCATTTCATGGGATGTTATCGTTTCTTCTTGGTGTTGAAATGTATTGTTATGAAGAGCCTCTAAAATTTCTTCATCCATGAATTAATCATCATCATAACAATCCTCCATATATTGAATAAAACTCATAGAATGTTTACAACAATCTTTGACCAGCAATAAGGAGGGATGACACTCTTTGTACATGTCATAGAATACATCATGGAAATCAGCAAGAGAATATAATGAACCATTTTCCAAGCTTTAATACCAAGACCATGCTTTTCCTTATAAAGTGGTCATAAACATCTTCATGAGACAATCTTCAGGAAACTGAACCTTAAGACTGCGTACATGCATATGGAACCTAACCAAATGAAGAGCAGAATTGTCTTTCTTTTCATCTTTGAATATTGGAAGATCATCTGACCAATCAACCTTTGGCATAGGATTTGGAAAACCATGGATATGAGACTGATTCATAGGGGCATACCTAACATTCATTCTTACAATGGAACTCATCTTGAAACTTCATCAAGCTACTAATCTTCTAGAAGTGGAGTCACCTTCCAATTTTTTATTTGATGTGTGGATTCACCAAGGTAGATTGTAGCCTCAAAAAATTTCTAAGCTCCTGCTACCTTCAGAAGTTCAGCTTTCTTGATTTCAGGAATGAATAATCTTCAAACTCCCAACTGACATACCAAAATGTTATCCCCAAAATAGGACCTGATAGGCTATTGATCATACTACCTCAGTGTAACTATTTCAAACCAATCTTTTGGTTGAGGCTTAGCCTCCTCAACCTGAGAGGGCTCTCTCACTAGGTTTAGGGTTTTTGATTAATGATTAGATGGCTAACTCTAGGAATGAAATGAACATAAGTATAACTTGTTTACTGGTTGAAACTATGATTAGAAAATATCTATTGGGCTATGGATTCAAAATATTCCACAACAAAACAACATTATCAACCTAACATGGAAGTCAAGGCACTTAGAGTTTAGGTTTATGAATAAAACAGTAACACAGTGAAACAACACAGTTTACAAGCATGTGAAGGAAGTTAGAGCATTTTCCAATGAATTCTAAGTATCACAAGCTCATACCACTACAAGTAAGTAATTGAAAAAAGCCATAAGAGCATCAAACACATAAATTCTTTTTGAATATTGAGTAGTCAAACTGATCTCTGCATTAAGTTTGAAAAACACACAATCTTCTCACATAACATAGCTTCTTTTGCCAATACAAATGCAAACCCCTTCTAATTTTCTTTTTTGCTTCATATATAGCTTTTACAATAAGGATTCCATGATCCTTCATCAAGAGAATTTGAATAAGCTTGACCTGACACCTACTCATACCTAAAACGGACTATTAATTACAACTAGATGTTAACTAATAGTCCTAGAGTCCTAATACAACTAGCAGTGTAACTCCTTATTATGTTAGCAACAACCTAGGATGTGGAATAAATTTGGTTCTTGAAAGTTTCTCCTTCTTAACTTCGAACTTGGTGATGTCCATAACCCCCTAGCTAGCCTCCAATAGCTTCTCCTTCATCTGCCCTAAAAAATAGGAAATGGTCCCCTGCTCTGTTCTGGCTGAAAAATAGGTGTGGGGAGAGAGCTGTTTTCTCCTCATCAAAAGTCTATTTTGAAAAATTGAAGAAAGCTTTTGTAGACCAGTTTGTTTTGAACAAAAAACTCTCTTTTATTTTTGCAATACCTTTCCTACTACCCAGAAACTGTCTTTGAATATTAGGTGTAAACTGGAAATTGTGATTTCTAAAAACCTACTCCTACAGCAGTTTCGTAGCGCAATTTGAGTCATCGAGTTCTCCTAGATAATAATTAATTTGAAGAAACTGAAAGAGTTTTTTGTAGTTCAGAATGTTATGAATAAAAACATCTTTTATTTTTCTAGAATTTGCTTTTAGTTGCTCAAGAGACCTCCTAGAAGTTGACTACTTAAAATATTTTTTTTTGCTGAAAAAATATGCTTTAGTGATTTCGTAGCGCATCCAGAGAAAATTCTAGGTTTTGCGCTATGAAAACTCCTAACTACAAATCCCTGATTTCGTAGCACATATCAATTTTGAAACAACCTAACACATGACACTTTTGAAATAATGTGGGATCTATGATAGGAGAAATAAGGTTGTTGACCTTTATTTAATAATGGAAACAAGACTTCAACTCTATGATTTAGACTCTAAAGCAAAAACAATAAAAATGACTTGACCAAGACTAACATAAAACTTTGGAACCATACTAGTTGTCCAAAATTTTAGAACTTTTTTACAGCGATAACAAATCGATTGATTAATGTATGCATATGATTAGTCTTTTCTTTGAAAGTGTCGTAATTCCTCATTCCTTTGAAAATAAAAGTGTCATAAAGACTTCCTTTCCTTGAAAAGAAATTGTCGCAAAATCGTCATTTTTATGAAAAGAGTTTATTGATCGATTGTGCATTAGTTTTACTTTTTTTTCATTCACATTAAGGGAAATCGAAAAGAAATACATGCATTTTGCATTATAGATATTGTAGTTTGTGAATTCTTGAAAGGAATAGCTAGGGAAATTGCATTAGATGTGCTCTTTGCTCTTTGTCAAAAATATGATTGCTCTATCCATACTAGCTAAGGATTTTCATTGTTAAATTGAATGGAAAGAATGCTTATCATATTAGTTGCATTTTAAGAATTGCAAGCATACATCATGTGGTGAACCTTGAAGGAAAATCCTAAAGAAGATCAACTTAAAATTTATCTGAATTTACCTAATGGAGCATTGTCACCTAACGAAAAACATTTAGAGGTCTAGGCTAGAGACGTGTTCCAGTGTCGTAAAACAAAGAAGTTTTCACTAACTTGTCTGCAATACATCCCAAGTGTGATACCTCATTCCATGTACGTGAGTATATCATAGCTCGTCCACGTACCTTTGAGTATATAGGGAGGTGTTACACTACGTAAAGTATTAGGGAATTTTCTCACTGTGCAGTTTTGCATTAGACAACGCTTATATGGATTGGGCCTCCACATACTTTCAGGTATATATGGGAGGGAAACACTAGGCTTCTATCCATCCTTAGGTAACAGAGTCGGCCACCTTCTACATTGTGATACATCGAACACAACATTTAGGGAGATTGCCTACCCATACTTCTTGGTTTGCCAAGAGGTATTCTGTAGTTCACAGTTGCTTGGTAAACCTTTTCCCTAGATTATCCCTCTTTTATTTTGTTATGGTACTTTGATTAAAATAAATTTAATTGACCATGGAAAACATCCTCCTTAGTTGATCTTAGGTTGAAACATATGGTGACAAATCTGGAGTCCACCGATAAAGGAATTCCTTTAGATGGGAATCTTAGTCCTTTTCCTTCTTTCGGAAATATTGGTGCTCCTTATATGGCTACATTGTCCCTTTTGAGATTTACCATTAGCTTGCCAGTATGGTTGTTTTCAACGTCCTTGGTTCAAAATGTCGTGATTTCTTCACAATCGAGTACACCTCCAACTGGACAAAATCAACCTCTAGTTGATCCTAAGGTTGACCCTTTGCCTTCTTCCTTGGTTGTTTATTCTTCCCCTTCTTCCTCTTTGCTTGGTCAAAGTATTGGTACTAGTGGCCAGGTGGCTAAGAAGAAGAAGGGAAGAAGAACAAGAAGAAGAAAATTCAGCAGAGGGCCAACCAAGAAACCATCCATCAAGCCTCACAAATTTCGATATCCATGCAAACTTTGTGATGGAGACCATATTCGTTGAAATTATCCTGATATTCCTCGGATCTTAGAAGAATGGTCTTCTCGTTCACATCATCATGTGTCATCAACTTCTGGAGATCATGCTAGTGACACACCATAAACTAGTGGTAGTAAAGTTCATGGAACCAAGGGTAAAGTTAAAGTTCCCTATAGGTTATGTGAAGAGCATCACCCCATTCACCTTTGTCCCTATCTGGACGAAGCCAAAAAAGTGTTGGCTAACTATACCACTTCACCGCAATGACTTCCATCTGGTTACAGGAAACTCTCCCTAAATCCTTATCTATTTCATTAATTGACTATCCAAAATCAATCGTCAGTCAAACCCACTCTCTCTGAAAGTGAATCCTTTCAGTCTATACCTAGCCCAAATCAACAGGTCGAGGTAATAGTTGACTCGATTTCATGTTCAGCTAATTGTACCTTTCCCAAGGAGAGTGAATATGATACCACTCAAGTTCTTTTTGTTTCTTCAAATTCTAATGAGCTTGGGGATAGCCCTCCTATTCCATTAATACAAGAGGAAAATCCTCCTACTCTCATAACTCAAGGGATTAATTCTCCCATTCTTATGGTACCCCTCTAAGTATTTTGGTTGCTTCCTTTGATTGGAATCGATTGGCCGGATTCTGTCTTCCTTCTTATGTGCCTTTCCAGATCATAGTACAGGTTTGTAATATGATTGTATCTAGCCCTATTATAGATGAAGGTGCATCTGTGAGTATCCTTTCCTCAACTGCTTTGCAAGCGGTTGGTTCACCGCCGCTTGTGCCTGTTACCCAGAATTTGTTGGGTTTTAACAAAGGAACCAATCAACCATTAGGGATCCTTCATCAGTTTCCTATTACTTTGGGAGGAAAAACCATTTATATAAATGTGACTGTAGTCGTAGGCCCTTTAGATTATAATTTACTTCTTGGGCATGACTATGTTTATGAGATGGGAGCTATTGTTTCAACACTCTTTTGAGTGATTTGTTTCCCGCATGAAGGCAGAATTGTCACCGATGACTAGCTTTCATTTCCCAATCCAAATATGGCTCCAGTCAACTATCTTCCCTAAATGGTCCATTTGTACTAATGGTATCATCCCGCCATGGGTTAATTATGTGGCAACCTATTCCATACCTACATTAACTGACGATCAATTTAGTGATTTTGTACATCATGTACTGTGGGCATTGGAACTAGATCTCTCCTTCATGACCTCTTATAAGTTGTGATCAAAGGAATACGAGGACAGTTCCTTGTCTTGTGACAACCTCATTAAAAAATGAAACCAAGGATATGAGGATAGTTCTTTTCTTGTGTCAACCTCGTTAAAAAATGAAGCATGTAAATGAGGATAGTTCTTTTACTATGTCAACCTCGTTAAAAAATGAAACAGGTCCACGAGGACAATTCCTTGTCTTGTGTCAACCTCATTAAAAAATGAAACAAGGAGTATGAGGATAGTTCTTTTACTGTTTCAACCTCGTTAAAAAATGAAATAGACCCACGAGGATAGTTCCTTGTCTTGTTTCAACCTCGTTAAAAAATGAAACCAAGGATATGAGGATGGTTCTTTTACTGTGTCAACTTCGTTAAAAAATGAAACCAAGGATATAAGGATAGTTCTTTGTCTTGTGTCAACCTCATTAAAAAATGAAACAAGGAGCATGAGGATAGTTCCTGGTCTTCTGTCAACCTCGTTAAAAAATGAAATAAAGAATCTGAGCAGAGTTCCTTGTCTTTTGTCAAGCTCATTAGAAAATGAAACAAGGTCCCAAGTTCCAAGTCAAGTCTTTCACTTGATCTCATAAAGGAACCTTCATTCCATCCACCTGGTAGCCATGAGTAGTCTACTTAGGTGAATGCAATGAATCTTGGGGGGCATGCACCTAGAGGTAAAGTTAAGTTTCCCTATAGGTTATGTGAAGGGAATCACCCCATTCACCTTTGTCCCTATCTGGACGAAGCCAAAAAGGTGTTGGATAACCGTCTTGCTTCACCATAGCGACTTCCATCTAGTTACAGGAGACTCTCCCTTTCATCATGTTGGGGGGAATGTACACCAATCTCAAGCATAGTTTTTTCATTTCAAGCTTGTGTAAACATGAAATTGAATTCAAGAATATTTTTTCATTTCAAGCTTGTGTAAACATGAAACTGAACCCAAGCATAGTTCCCTATGGTTCAAGCTTGTGTAAAAATGAACCCATTTTCCATTTGTAATCCTCATGATTGCTATTCTATCAGCCTCTTTAGTCAGTTGAGCTTTGGTTGTTTTCATCCCATCGCCACCATCTCTTTGGCCGATCATACGCTTTCACTTGGCTGTTTTACCTTTTTTGAGGAACAGTTGCAATGAGTGGTCTTATTAGCTAGCCTCTTCACATAAATCAACATGATTTGAGAAGTTCCAACATCACTAGAACTAGTTGCTACCCTAGACACCACTTGTTCCTCAAAATGGAGTCATCTTTAAGCTCTTTTCAGACTCTCTAAATATGAACATATTGTTGAGCACTTTTCCTTTCCAGCTCATTAACAGATTGGAAAAGATATCTCTCTTGTATTATTTTATGCTTTTTTTGACTTGAGAGATTAATTTATGAAAAAAAACTTTTGGAGTTTTCTTTTTGTCCCTTTTCAAACTCTCTAAACATTGAAAGGACTGAGCTATCTTTGTTGTTAAACTCGTTAAAAACATCAAATAGTGACAAACTTGTCCATCTAGACAAGACTGAGTTTCACTTTCGCTAGACTTGTTAAAACATCAAATAGTGATGGATTCACCTGAAGGGTGGAATTATACAACAAGCATATGTTATCCTCCTCAAGCTTGATAAAAATAAAGAGGTACTGGTCAGCAATGATTGCGGAAAATTGGAAAAAGAGGAAAACAACTTATGGTAGCAAGTTGCTCTTGAACATGACACTTTCACCTCATCACCATGACTATGTGGGTTGGGTCATTCAGCTTGATGGTTATCACACCGTTGGTCTATCATTCAATCCATTACTTTGTTTTGGGTCAATCCCACCAATTCATCTTAGTTTCACTAACATGTTCAAGTCATTCAGTTCAAAATTCATCCTTTTCAATATTGTAAACCTTCATTTTCATGACCGCCATTCCTGAATCTTCTATCATCAATCAATTTTCATCTCTAAAATAAATTACCTTGTTTCGTGTCATTGATGTGGAATACATCAAGGCCCTCCTATGATGAGTCGCTTCTTGTCGACATCAGCGGATTATCCAAGAAGTTGACTTAGAAACACCTCTTCAGTACCTTGAGACTTGCATACATCAATGACATGTTTCTCGCTTCCGGTGATAGGTTGACATCACTAGCCTTCGACCAAAAGACTTTGTAAGGTGTTCAACATCAAATCATTTATTCACACCATGAAAAATGTACTATAGTACCTTGAGGTTCATTATCATTATCAGTGATTCTTCTCGTGTCTATTAACGGCTTACATCATTGGCTGGTAATTAGATGATGTCATTCCATGTTCGACTTTATATCATCTATTCACATGGTTAGACTTGTACTTGAGTGAAATATTGAATGAAAATGAAGACCCCAGACCTAGTTTCATCCATCCGGGTTGCGATATTTTCAGGAGTACTAAATCAAATGTACAATGGCCTTACATTCATTGTCATCCATTCATGGGTCTATATCTATAGATGACTGTATTTGTACATGTAATGAAAGTTTATAAGCTGGGCATGGGTATGCCTTCCCTCAACAAGTTCATGAGAAAAAATCAAACTACATGATATATGTATTGTAATCGATGCAGGTCACTTACGCTTTGAAACCTCCTCTCCACATGATAAATAATTTCACTCGACACACATATTTACGACTTCATGCTTTAGGGGGCAACTGTTACAGTTCCATTTGGGCACATCAACCCTGGCTTATAGATTAGTACTATTAGGGACCATAAAACCCTAATTCAGTTGTTACATGCCCTAAATAATTCATCCATCAGAATGCTTAGCTTCCCAAGAAGTTCCATGACTAAAATCATCCAAAAAATACCTCTACGAAGATCAAAGCAAGCAGGTCTTCATTAGGGTGTGCTATAGTGTAGTCCAATACACTTCTAGGGTGCTATGCAGTGCACTTGAGCCCTTTTTGGATTGCGCTGGGAAAATTTGAGCAAAATTGCATTAGGGTTTGGGAATTTTCTTATCCATTGGATGCATCTAGAAGTTTCCCAAGTTTATCTACTCCTTTGGGCTCGAATTTGGATGAGGCAGGGAGTTAAGGAACATCAATCCCTTTATCCCTTCCTCCATGGAACTAAATTCTAAGTTTGGGAGGGAATTCATTGTCACCATTTATGGTATAAATTTCTTCATTCACCTATAAAAAGACCACTCATCTAAGTGATCAAGGGTTGGAGCGATAGAATTGGTCAAGGGAGATAAGGAGTAAGTGAAAGCTAAAGGTAGGCTTCTTTACTGTCTTATTTAATCTATTGGTTATAGAAAAGGTAGAGAATGCTTTGCATTGTTATTCTAGACTTAGCTACTAGTCTAGGGGTTTAAGTGTTTATCCATAGACACTAAAACTTCCCAAAACAATAGCAAAAAGATGTTCATTAGGAAAATCATCATCAATAGGAATTGCTTCACCAAAATTATTTAATCTTGAAAGATAATCTACTACTACACTAGATTTTCCTAGTCTATCAATAATGGTAATATTAAATTCCTGTAACAATAATAACCACCTAGTCAATCTACTGCTAGTTAATGGTTTATTCATCAAATATCTTATTGCAAAATGGTTAGTATGCACAAAGACTTCATATCCTGTAATATAATGTCTGAATTTATTAATGGAATAAATTATAGCTAAAAACTCTTTCTCAGTAACCATATAAGTTAGTTTATAGGGTAACAAGTTTTTACTAATGAAATAAATAGCATAAGATTGTTTGTCTTCTTCTTATCTGAGGCATCAGAGGAAATATGAAATGGCGGGGACCAATTTGGTCCTCTCCAATCTGGTGCCTGGATTAGTTTTTCCTCCAATGTCTCAAAGGACTGTTGGCAAGCTATGGACCAAGAAAACTCACTATATTTAGCCAAAAGACAAAAAAGGGGGTATCTATCCTTGAGAAATTATCAACGAATCTCCTATAGTAGCCTGCATCTCCTAGAAAACCTCTCACTTTCCTTTGAGTTTTGGTTATAGGAAGACTCAAAATAATTTCTATTTTTGCAGGGTCAACCTAGATACCTTTGGTAGAAATAAGATGGCCAAGAACCACCACTGCCTTGCACATTGCCTGCATTTTTTATCACTCAAGATGAGATGAGCTTCTCGGCAGCGAAGAAGCACTTTTTTTAGATTCTTCAGGGCTTCCTGAAATGAATCACTAAACACAGAAAAGTCATCCATATAGATTTTCACACACTCAAGGTCAACAAAAATGGCTAAGGCCACCCTTTAAAAGGTAGCTGGGGCATTACATAGCCCAAAGGGAAGCACTCGGTAAGAAAATGTACCCCATCAACATGTAAAATTGGTTTTGTCTTGATCCTCGGGTGCAATTTGTATCTGGTTATACCCACTAAATCCATCTAGAAAATAAAATTACTTCTTACTAGTAAAGGTATCAAGTACCTGATCGATGAAAGGAAGGGGGAAGTAATCTTTGAGAGTGGCTTTGTTCAATTCTCTATATTCAATACAAATGTGTCGTCTCCCATCCTTTTTGGGACTAAGATCAATGGAGAGATCCACTGGCTGTCAGAAATAGGATAGATAAAATCAACATCTAAGATTTTTTGCAATTCTTCCTTTACAACATCTCTTAGAGGTGGGTTCACTCACCTTTGGGGTTGTTAGATAGGCCAGGCTCCCTCTTGAATATAGATATGGTGGGTACACGTTTCAGGAGGGATGCATTTCATATCTTCATAGCCCCATGTAAAGGCATCAAGATGATTTCACAACAAATTCACAAGTTGCTCTTGCTAGGAAGCATCCAAGTCTAAACTAATATGAAAGGATTTACCTGGACTAATCTCAACAAGATTGGTATCAGGCTAAAGAGTACATAGAGGTGTCACTAGAGATGGTGGCGAGGGAGGTAGAGAGTCATATCTTTCCTGAAAATCTAGACTAAAAATCTAACACAACGACTCAAAATTGGGCATGGTGTCTAGATTGTTTAGGAAGTCTTGAATCTCACCCTCCTGTGAGAACTCAACATTATGATGTATCAAGGAAACATGTTGAGTCTCCTCATCACTACTGTAGTCTAACCATAAAGTGTTTTGGAGCTCCTGAATGGATCTAGCAGGTGGATACAAGGTGACCTTCTTCCTGAATCTCCATGGGAAATATACATGTCACGGGAATGACATCTGATATAAGCATCAGCCGTAACAAGCCATGGCCGTCCCAAGATCAAGGGATGTCCTCCCACAGGGTTCTTTGGCTGAAGCACAATGAAGTTTGTGGGGTATTCCCAAGAGTCTAAAGAAATGACCACATCATCCAACACCCCCTTCGACTTGATTTTAGATCTATCTACTAGTTCAAGCACAATAGGAGCGGGACGAATATGGACCAATCCAAGTTGATCCATGGTTTTCTTGGTCATAACATTAATGGTTGCCCCTAGGTCTATAGTTACATTGGAGACAAGGACATCACCTATCTGAATAGAGACAACAGGGTTTACAGAGTCGATATATTTCTCCATGTGCATACACCCTATCATTAACTTTACTGCTCTACCAACAAATTGAATGGTTTTAGGTTCTAATCTTCTCCTTCCTGGATTCTTGAGATAAAGTTCCCTAATTATTTTTGTGCAAATGGGGATCTCTTTAATAGCTTGGAGCAAACATTCCTTTATAAAAAGGTTCCTAACCTCAGAAGCCAGGCTAGACTTAGGAATGGGGTCTTTCTTCTCCACAACTAACCTGTCTGGATAGGGAGGTTGATTAGAAGAAGATTGAAAAGGCTCAAAAGGTATAGGGATAGGTTGGATGGTGTTATCTTTTTCAAACTGGTCATGAGTTTCCTCCTCACCTTTCTTGTTGATAATCACCATTGGTTGCTTTTGATTTTCTGAGGTTATTATCTTCCCTGATCTCAATTGGAGGTCATTGACTCCAATTGGCATGGACTGATATATGGATGAGGAGGTACATGGAATGAATCATCTGTACCACTTTGTTATTGGTATTGGGTAAAGGTTGGGTAAGTAGTTAATAGGGTCGAAATGATGGAGCTAAAGGAAATGGTGGCATTAGCTGACTCAGCGGAGGTAATGATAGTTGTGGCATTGGGTAAGGTGCATATGTAGGAGGGTATGATAGCATAGGTGCAAGATAGGAATGGTGTGAATGATATGAATGGTTTGGCCCTCTCCATCCTTATTGCCAATATTGGGAGGGTTGTCCATAATGGTATTGGTTCCCATGCTGCCAAAGTTGAGAGTGACTATTGTTACGATAGGAATATGAATGTGCATTATAACCAAAAAAATGCAGTGGAGGTTCAGGAGCCATACCTACACTTACCAGAGGCCAGTTTCTTCATGCTCCCATAGCATGCAATGATTCGGCTTCAGGTTGTCCTCCTTCAAGTACAACTTTCAGCCCAGGTATGGAGGGACATTTTTCCATGGCATGGTTCTCTATACAAATTGCACATTTATTAGTTTCTTTAATATCGAAAGGACATTCTCTTAAAAGATTCTTTCTTCTACATTTTGGACAAAAATAAACAATGACACTTGTTCCTTTACAAGTTTTTGCTGAAACTTCAAAGAGTTTATTTTTTTACTAACAATATTCATTTTTTCAATTTTCATATTGTCCATTTTGTTTTCTAATCCAATAATTATAGAATCAGTAGATTCGATTTTCTTATTTCTATTTCGAATTCCTTTACCAGATCTATATTGGTTCCACGATAATATCCTGCATAAGTCACAGATTTGATCAAAAGATTTTTGAGAAATATCCCCTTCTCCTAACAGATTTATATTATTACTAGGATCATTAGTAAGCCCCCATAAGAACAAGATTCTAACGGTACTTATATCAAATTTGTGCTTTGACCTTTGGAGGATGTACAGGAATCTCTCCAAGTAGTCCTCTAGAGTCTCATCACTATTTTGCTCAATAGTAAAGATTTCATCTTGAATATCTCTAGTCTTACAATATTCTTGATATTTTGACAAGAACACTCTCTTCATTTGTTCCCAAGAAGATATAGTGTTTCCTCCTAGTCCGATGAACCAGCGGAGTGCTGCGTCCTTGAGAGTTGCAAGAAACAACTTTAACTTCTGGGCCTCAGATTAATAATCATAACTTCTACACAAAATATCAAACTAAAATAGGAAAGAGTCTGGATATTCATGTACCTTGCCATAAAAATGAGGAAGAGTTGATGGTGAAATATTTTTCATTTGTACTTGTGTATCCGGATCCATAATTGGGAATCCAAAAGTGGATTGTTCCTCATTTACTTGATTTTCACCAGTTCCTTCTACATGGTCTTCCTAATTTTCCATTGTTGTTCTTCCACGTGAACCACTCTCAACAAGTCATGAAGGCTGACTATGGGTTCTAATAGTCCCTTTATTCCCCTTTGTGGGTTGTGTCACACCTGGATCACTGCTGCGAGAGCCCAAGTGGACCGTTCCCGTGTGATGAGTCTAGGTTTTTTTCGACTTTCTGCCTACAAAAGAAGGCCCAATATGAGATTTGGTTTCATATTTATCAGTATTTCTTTGGCCCCTAGTGGGCTTCGAACCCCTACCTCTTTTAGGCATTCATTTAAAAAAATGACAAAACAAAATTCCAATAGAAATGTTGCAACTTAAAAATAACTAAACACCTATAAATTCCTTCAAGAATATAGAAGCACACTGTAAAAAAAATAATAGTAGACTTACCTCTATTGCAAAAAAAAGGAAAATTCTTACCAATTCAAATCGCCTCCCTGACAATGGTGCCAAAATGTTGGGTGCATGTATTGCACTTAAGCAAAATCCTCAACACTTAATTGTCAACCCAAGGCTTTTGTAAACTTAGAGACAAAGCACAGGAAATTCTAGAAGTGGTATGAACTTTTCCTATCCCTAATCCTACTTCTTAAGTTAAATGTTGTAGAATTAGACAGAAAACAATCTTAAAGAGAATCGACACCAAAGAAATTCTAGTGTTGGAATGTAAAAGAATAATTTGCGAGGAAATCAAGTAAAGTAACTTTCACACAACTGGAAGCAATCTTAAATGTTGAAATGAAATACTATGTTTATCTTTAGTATGGATGGCTAATAGTTTGACAAGTGGGCCCTTACAAAGATTTGTTTCCCAATCAATCTTCCTTCTACACCAAGAAACATGTTCTTGTACAATTGCAATCTTCTTGCGCTAGTGCAGGTACAGTACTTATGTGAAAAATGTATATTTTACCTTCTTTACTGAAGACTTGTGTCTTTATGGAGGTATTATAAGCCTCAAGGCTTAGAGCACTCTATTCCTGTGACAAGAGACTAGCTCTTGCACCGAGACAGAGCTTCCTTCACCAAAGTTCCCAACTTACTTTCGAAAGAATTAAAAGACATGTTGTAAAGAATTACAAATGCATGCTAGATTATGAGTAAATTACATGTGAAAAAGAATGCTTTAGTTAACTAAACTTTGTAATGAAAGTAAAATTCATATTTTAAAATATATATAATAATATATATATATATATATATATATATGGAATAATCAAGCAGCAATGAAAGTAATTTTCATGCATCAAATAACTTTCGGCAATTCACTTATAACATTTATGTTCCCTTTTCTTAAGTCATAAATTGCAAGTATAAAGTATGGTGTTTGTAATAACGTCCTTCCTTAATTCATGCTTAGATCCTTAAAAAGTATAACTCTTAACATTGAGAACGATTATTTGAATTGACAATACATTTGCTTGCAGGAATAAAGGAAATTATCAGCTGGAAAAGGAATGTAACACTTGCTGTAAAGTAAATGAATAAACCAGAGTTCAGGAAACTAAATGCACTAGTACAAGAAGAATCTTCCTAAACAACCCGAGTGGAAGCAAACTAAGACAAAAATTGTAGGAAAGAAATTGCAAGAAAGAAATAAACTTAATTAAAATTCCAAACTATGGATCCATTCACGCTTGACTATGAAATGAATTTAATTCAGAACTTCTGAAATAAACATAAGAGCAATCCAAGCCACACAACTGCAAATGAATAAATATTCACACTGAATTTTTTAAATGGAAAAAACAAAACAGTAAATGAGTTGGGTTGGCTGGGCCCTAGCCAACCAGCTTATTTCCAAATTAGGAAATGAAATGGTTCAGCACTTAATCACAAATGAAATAAAAATTGAACATAACATGAAGAAAACATGGCACGTTCCTTGTATTAACTTGATCAACAAATATACATGATAGTGTGAGTCCAGCCCAGAATCGAGGGCGATACAAAATTAAAAAGTAGATAAAATTATAACTCAAAGATCGCTATCTTAGCTATACCTACGGTCTACATTATATACAGTCTCTTAGCCTTGGCCATATTCTACTAATTACAGTCGTTTCCTATTCAAGCCTTTCGACTGAATAGACTAACAAATGAACCTTGAAAAATCGGCTAATGGTTATAATAAAGCATGAAGTTTTCTTGCTGTAGACAATATTCTTGGCAAGTATCCCTGACTATACGCCGCCAATGTCCATCCTCAGATAGTCTGCAACCAAACTAGGAGTAATGGATCAAAACACCCACGTGGAATATCACGGAGATCACAAAGCAACATTGTTGTGGTGTAGGAATCTTTCTGCACTAATCACGCTAAATAATGATTAACACTTAGTACTTTAATTACTTTTAGGAAATTTCAACATAAGTTACAAGAGATACTAAAAGGTATGAAATCTATGTAAAGTAATTAATAAAGCACTTAATAAATCTTAATTATGAAATACAAAGTATATGTAGGAATAGATTATTATCTTGGACTAGTGCAGGAATGAGAGGGTTATATATAGATAAAATAGAGGTTAAGGCTTATGGGAATAGGATAAAAATAGAGAAATTTGGGACACCAACAACTACTGGTGCCGACAGTTCATCTGCGTGACACTTCTGCATAATCTTGCCTGCCAGGATTTGAGTGGCTACCTTGACCATGAGGTTAGTTATGCTAGTGATGGAGTAGTCGCGTGAATTCTTTGCAAGCTTAAATTTATCATTCATTGCTTCAGTGAGGTCGTGATCACTTGCCTCTCCTACAAATGTGATGGCCAAATTTTCTCCTACATGTGATAGCTGATTGCTCCTATGGATCAGCATGTCAGTGATCAGTATCAATTCGTCTAGCCACAGGCACCCATCGTGCACCAAGCACAACAGCTGCTTGATCACTATCATGGTTATGGGTGTGTGGATATAATGCGGTACCCACATCATGTTTAACAGACTAGCCTTATCCATCCCTTTTACCCACTTTCTTGGCTCCAGCATTGTCACACCAGAGTCTTTGTAGAAGACACGATAAATGAGTTGATTTGTGGCTAAGTAGGGAAAGCGCTCTGTCTCAGCTAAATCCAAATCCTCCAATTTTAATAGGGGTACGCGCCCCAGGTGCAGTGCTTCTAAGGAAATTTTGTCTAGTAGCAAGGGCATATGTAGCGTGATCTTGTTTTCATCAATGTCCTTCGAAACATTTTTCTTGCCTCTGTGTGAAGGAATGTACTCAGATAGCTTAGAGATAGGGTCAAACCCATCAATGTCAACATCCTGCACCCCCATTTCAATTTCATCCTCATCCATAGGGATCTCTTCAACATCCTCTTCATGTTCAAGGTCAATTAGCTTTCCCTTCTCCTGTATGATGGGCTTTTCCTTCTGCAGGTTCCTTCTGGGTGATGCGCGCACCGGTTGTGGTACTTTACACTTATCTTTCTTTAATTTTGGACCCTCTTGGGTCGATATAGGCCTCAGCCTAGGCATCCTTGTCGATTTAGGCACTTATTCTAGTACTTTGATGCTCTCAACCTCCAGGGTAGCTTCCTCAACTACCATTGCTACTTTTGGGGCAGTTCCCTCAACAACCATTTCTTACCCTGCACTCACGATTTCTACGGGCATCAACATAATACAGGAAAACAACTCCTGTGTCTCTTTTAGCAACCTTTCAAGCACTAAACTCGCTGTCAAAGCTTCAAAGTTCTCACAGTTCATGCATGCCTGAGAGCTCAACACCTGAATTCTCAAAATGCCAATTATTTTTCGTTGGGCAGCCACCTGTAATTTATAGGCATTTTCCAATTCAAATCTGACCATTCCCCCCATAATTCATTCATAAATGCTAGATTGGCAGAATATTTCATAGATCTTGCCCTTAAATTCTGACTTAAATTCTGCCTCCCACTTCGTTTGGTCATTTTCCCACTATCAAGTCATGAATAGTGACCATAACGATCACTTTCTGGCTGCCCTGTGTAGTTCGTTCTTTGATAGCGTAGATCCCTACACATTTCTGCTAACATTGTGACATTCCTCCATTTCGCGCGGTTCCCCAATCGTGCAACTCCCCAACCTGGGCAGTGTAGTTTATAGTCTCGCGCCTCCTTTCAGCTTCTTAGAGTGCTAAGACTGTGCTTCCACCATGTAGTCATCTAGTCGAATTGTCGGTGTATGGCTTCAACCGGCTTCCATTCACCCACCCTGGCAATGGTTCTCCATACAACTTTACCAACTAAACTTCTCCACCATTGGTAATCTCCTTGATGACATAGGGCCCCAACCAATGCATCTTAAATTTTACTGGAAATTTATCAAACTTGTTGTCATATAATAGAACTAAATCATTTACCTTAAAGGTGCACAGTTTGACGTGCCAATTGTGACATGCCTTTTTGCGCTCCTTTTGAACTGGTTGATGGAATCCAACTAGAAATCTATCTTCTTCAAGCTTTGTTAGCTCTGCGAGCCTCTCATCTAGGGCTCTGCGATACGCCATTCCTGTGAATGCCACTATGCGTAGGCTAGGTACGATGTACTCCATCAACATCACAACTTCCATGCCATAAACCAGTCTTAACGGCATTTGTCCAGTCAACTTCTTGCAAGTTATTCTATAATCCCATAGCACCACAGGCACATGAACATACCAGTCGTATCTTTGATCATTTCAAACCTTTGTGAGTGTGCTCTCCAATATTTTATTAAACACTTCCACTGCCTCATTAGCCTGCAGATGATATGGAGTGCTCTTTTGATGGTAGACCTAAAATTCCTCTGTCATCGCACTAATAATTTCATTAAGAAAGTGTGTAACATGACCACTCATTAAAATTTTTGGACAACCAAAGCTTGTTAGCACGTACTTAAATATGAATTTGGCTGCTATCGCGCTTGTATAGTCCTTCACTAGCTGCACCTCTGCCCATCTCATTAAGTACTCAGTCACGATGATGTTGTACTGTGCACCCATCTTCTTCCCTGGAGGATGAATTGGTCCTACAAAGTCAATTGCCCACTTCTCAAAGGGCTTTAGTGATATCTGTGAATTTAGTGGTAGCTCATCTCTACGGGAGGGTCTCGTCATCCTTTGGCATGCATCGCATGCCCTACAATATGCTTTTGAATCATTATGTAAGGTCGGCAACCATAACCTACATAGAATCATTTGCATTGTTTCTTTTCCTACATAGTGACCTCCCGCAGCTTCGCCATAAGCCTCAACGAGGATGTTGTTTCGTTTAAACTCTGGCACATAATGTCACAATATTTCATGTGATCCCATTTTATACAAGTGCCCTGCAATGACAGAAAAGCCTGCCACGTGCACCACAGGTTCCTTCTTCTACACATATTGCAAAGGGTTGTGCATCAGGTAGTCCTTCCTCTATTTTTATAGGTTCCTCTCCTATTTCAATGAGCAACAGATGATCCGGTCTAGCATTCAAGTGTCCTCGCTTCATAATAACTTCAAAATCATACCCCTAGAACAACAACAGCCACATGCATATCTTCTCCCCCAACACAGGCTTGTTTATTAGGTATTTTAATTTTGAATGGTCTGTATACAACTTAAAATGTTTTCCCAACAAATAATGCCTAAACTTCTAGAGTGCATACACCATAGCTAGTCCTTCACACTCTGTCGTGGAATAGTTTTTCTTAGCTTTGTATAGATTCCCACTTGTGAACGCTATAGGGTGATCCAAGTCACCTTCACTGGCCTGTGTTAGTATTTCTCCAAGCACAATACATGATGCGTTCAAATGCACATGAAATTCCTTCTTCCAATCCGAGAAGACTAGGATCGATGTAGTGACCATTTTCTCCTTTAGAACATCCAATCTCTTCTGGCATTCTTCATTCCAACAGAACATAACATCCTTCTTTAACAATTTTTCCATCGAGGTGGTGATTTGGGCATAGCTCTTAATGAATTTCCTATAGTATCTCATATGCCCCAACATTGCGTGCAGCTATTTTTCACTCCTTGGCACCTCCAACTTGATTATGATTGAGATCTTGGTAGGTGTACCATCAAGCCTTGTCTGCATACCACATGGCCTAGCAAGATCCCGACAGGGACAAAAGCCAAACATTTCTTCAGATTGAGTGTGATCTGATACCTCCAACATGTATCTAGCATCAAGCACAAACTTTCCACATGGTGCTATACCAGTCCAAACATTGTCCAATCGTCAAAGTATACTTCCAAAGATTTATGAATGAAATCCTTGAATGTCACATTCTTCAGCCGAAAAGACATCACCATATACTAGAAGCATCCCCATTTAGTCATGAAGGTCATCTTACTCCTATCCTCTGGCCTAATCTTGATCTAATGGTACCTAGAGAACCCATCTGTGAACGAATATGCTTCCTAGCCACCAACATTATCCAGGACCTCATCAGTGAATGAAGTTGGGAAGGGATCATGCATGCAGGCATCATTCAACTTCTCGAGATCCACCAATATCCTTATTTTTTCCTTCTTCTTCTTTTCCTGAACCACTATTGGGATTACCCAATCAGATTCTTGCACCATTTCAATAATACCTATCGGGAGCATCTTGTCTAACTCTAAGCAAACCCTTTCTTTATACTTCAGATTGAGGTGGTAAGGTCTTTGCTTAACAGGTTTTGCATCTAGTTTTAAGGTGATCTTTGTGACACCCATGTCCCCTATTATCCCTTTCAAATCTGAAAACTTTGTGGGAAATAGATCCTGATATTTGCGAAGTAGTTTGGCGACCTTATCTACTATTGCATTGTCCTAGTAGTCCCCAATATTTACAAACTTCTGCTCTGCCTCTGTGCCAATGTTCACCTTCCTAGTTTTGAGCAGCTCAATTATGTTTGGGTTCTCTAGTTGTGGTCCTTCAACTTTGCAGTGTCCTTCAGTCTCTAGAATATTAATATTCCTCGAGTCTTCATCTTATTCTTCTGTTGTGACATTGTAGCACTCTAGCATGTGGCTTAGTTAGGTGGTCCAATCAGGTTGAATCAAATCTAAAGGATTTGCGGTATCCTAAAAATTTTCGTCTTAACCTCCTACAATGCTTCATCGATAGATTCAAATCCATCCTGAAAACTGAACGTCATGAAAAATCCCTAGTGCAGAATATCCCATTCTTCGATGTCATGGCAAATTTCCATCTCCAAGTACCAATTCATTGGTATAATATCCAAGGTATGACAAAATAGATGGAGCCATTCTGGTTGAGGCTTTGTTTCATAAAATTTAGTCCATTTGGAAAAATGGTCACATGGATCATTTCTCCCATCATATCTTTCTATTAATCGCACCTTCGGATGACCAAAGTGTACCTTCATCATCCTCCTATATTCATGTCAATCATAAAAACTATCTTTGTGCATACCCCAACATCTTGTAGGCATAGCACGTAGGGCCCAATCTAATGCCCGGAAGTGATGCTTCTCTGGTACTTCCCTTTCAAATGCATCCAAAAAGTGATCAACATTAGTTAACCCATCATAGTAATGCAGATTTCTTACCTCTGATGATACATAGTGCAATGACTTGGTCATCATATTATAGTGCAACATAGATACTTCATGCAGTCAATACTTCAAGTGCTCTAGTTCTTCATCTGAATCTAATGTGCAAGAGCTCTTTCATTCCCATGAAATACGTTTGTCTGCTATCGGATTCACCCAATCCTAATATCATGTCGTTATCTTGTAAGTCTGGTCCAAATCGTCATCACTTTCATAATCGCGCACCAGTTCAGTATAGCGCGGTCCTTCTACAGGGTCTATTGGCACTACTACATGGAGTGATTTCTTCTCAAATATCATCTTTCACTTCTTTAGGTTGATTACCCCATTCATGTCAATGGCCCAATCGATACCAAGGAGCACGGGTTGGTAATTGTTGTCATACACAATTTCTATCACTTCAAAATCCGTTAGTGCGCTCACGCCTTCGATATCAACTGTTAACCCCTGCAACCTCCCTATTGGGATGATTTTCTGTTGATTCACCATCCTTAACTGAATCAAAGACCACTGTAGCACAGGTCTCCCCATTCTTTCCCATGTCTGTTTCGACAAAACATTTGCGTCAGACTATAGGTCCAAAATAACTTCGTCCATTTTGTATTCTCCTATCTGGGCGGTGAGTCTCATCTCACATCCATTTCGTGCCTTATGCTTACCAAGCTTCCTAACTACGCACGCCCCATCAGTAGCGGTCTCCTTGCCAGTGCACCTATTGATCAGCTCTTGCAGTCCCTTCACAACCTTGGTATCGCGGAACGGTTTCTTGCATGTCTCCAAGAATGTGGTGAACGTGGTAATCATGGATGGGTCCATGTCTTCAATTGATTCCTCCTAACTCCCTAAGGTAGAGGCCTCATCGAAAATTTTCTTTTCTTCCATAAATGTTTCTTTTGTGTGTTTCAGATAAAACGTGGTCTCCTTTTCTAGTGCTTTGCAAACCCACTCACCTTCTTCGGGCTGCTTCCACTTATCCTCACCAGTCGTCACTCCACTCAACAATGCAATATTTACCTTGGGGTCTTCTTCACGAGGCTCATCCCTCTTCATCTATAGTTTCTCAGATAGTTAATGAGGCTACACCCCCTTCTCACGTATTTTGGTTAACAATATAGGGCAATC
Source organism: Pinus taeda (assembly GCA_000404065.3). Lineage (NCBI taxonomy): Eukaryota > Viridiplantae > Streptophyta > Pinopsida > Pinales > Pinaceae > Pinus > Pinus taeda. The sequence goes on along the minus strand of APFE031397622.1, from coordinate 4,632 downwards.
CTCCATCGCATGGTCAAGCTGAGTACAATAGCAGCATGACAGTCACGTCAGATTCGGGCAGTCTCACTTTTAGTGTCCTGGTCCTCCACAGTTGTGGAAAATAAGCTACCTCGACCTCTACCAAGTCCTCCTCCACCTTGGCCTCGGCCATGCCCCTGATACTCGCATTGTGCTCCTCCACCACCTTGGTTCGAAGGCTGTGTTTCTGTCTACACCCTATATATAGGTGTCCTATCCATCATTACTTTGTAACTTCAACAATTTCGATCATACAACCTTCAGAATGATCCAAAACTGGTCTGAATCTTTATTTCCTACGCCCTTGAATACAGGTAGGTTTACAAAGTTCGCCATGTTGAATGGTGGTGGGGGTGGTGGTGGTGTGGGTGAGGGGGTAAGCAGTGGAGGTGAGGATGGAGGTGATTTGGATGGAGGCAGTGTAGGTATTCGTAGGAACCCCATTCTTATCAAATGAATAATGCTCAGTGGGGAATCTTATGCTTCTCCTTCATTGTCACTCAGAGGAGGCTCAATCAGCGAGCTATATTCAGGGCCTTTTCCTCCTCTGTCCCTGAAAGTTCTTCCACTTCACGAAGCCCCAAACATCAAGGTAACTACATAACCCGCTTCTCACACAAGAGCATCTTAATCCAAGTATATAATGATTTCAAATACTTACCTCACGACCGCTTGAAGAAGAGGCACTCTGCTTCGCTATAACTGGCCGAAGTATCGACCGTGAACACTGTCACAAACCCTCCCATGATACATTCGAGCCAATGATCGACAGTGTGCGTGATCTTATCCTTAGAGGCTTCCAATTTCCACACTAACTCCAGGGTCCAGATAATCAGATTGTCAAGCCTCCACCTCCCTTGGTCGTCTGCCAACTTCATAATCCACTCATATAATTCAACTGGGAAGGAACAAAAGGAGATTTCATGTATCTATGTGTATAGATATATGTCCAACCATTATTCTTTCGTTAATCACAGATTCTTATTTTCTTACACCACGAATTCGTGGATCTTTCTATCCAACTAGTCTCCAATCTCCTTCTTAATTGGATTCCAACAATGTGACATCACACATCTCGTTATGCAAATCTTGGTCCTAGAAATAGAACCATTTGTTGGCTTAATAGGCCATAGCCCAGGTTCAGCGTTAAGTAGCCAAGAAAATCCCTACACTATTGGCCCTTTCAACATCAATCCGTGGAGTGTAGACTAAAGTCTCACCTCAAGTAGTATGGGGGGATGCAAGAACCAATTTTTTGCACCCTGAGATGGTTTTGATGTCAGTTATTTTCCCTAACATTCCTTTGCATAGATCGATAAGCCCTTTAGGGCTTATTCAAGTACTTCTCTTATTCGTCCTCGAAGCCACCTCGAAAGTCTCTATTCATCCTTAGTGAGCCCTAAATAGATGGATCAAGCACTTACGCACCAAGGAAAATTTTAAGGATGGAAAATTTTCTTGAAGTTTAGAAACATTGGCGAATCTCACTAATCCCTAATATGCAAACTATAAATTTTTCAATGATATATTTGTAAAATTATTC
>APFE031397618.1:8222-28361 GCA_000404065.3 Pinus taeda | reverse complement strand
CATGAATAAGATGACCCACATGAAGTTTTTCCCTAGTTTCCAATTTTAACACTCCCTCTCAACCAGGGAGAACTTCATCTGCAATCTGTCTATCGGTCGTTACTATTCATCCATCAAATGCACTACCCTGTACAGCCTGAACCTTGCCCTACTCTGCTCTATTATGCTTGTTCTACTTTGTCTTGTTCTACCTTGTACTGATCGATACTGTTTTGCTCTATTCTGCTCTGCTTTTGTCTGAATTATGAAGAAGAAGAAATGGTCGAGGATGTATCATACTGACTCAAAGTCAGTCTCAGAGTATGTACCACTGGTCCCAGACCAGTATCAACCAACCCGAAGTCAGCGTCACAGTGAGTACAACTCCATTGGTCCTAGACCAGTATCATCCTCCACTGACTCAAAGTCAGTCTCAAAGTGCGTACCATTGGTCCCAGACTAGTCTCAGCCGAGCCGAAGTTAGCTTCATAGTAAGTACCACCCCTACCGCTGGTCCCAAACCAGTATCATAGTCTTAGAGAGTGTACCACTGGTCCTAGACCAGTCTCAATCGACCCGAAGTCAGCGTCATAGTATGTACCATTCCCACTGGTCCCAGACCAGTACTGCACTGACACGAAGTCAGTCTCGGAGTATGTATCACTGGTCCCAGACCAGTCTCAACTGACCTGAAGTCAGCATCATAGTATGGTACAACTCCTACCACTGGTTCCAGACCAATCTCAATCGACCCGAAGTCAGTGTCATAGTATGTACCACTCTCACTGGTCCCAAACCAGTACTGCACTAACACGAATTCAGTCTCGGAGTATGTACCACTGGTCCCAGACTAGTCTCAACCAACCCGAAGTCAACGTCATAGTATGGTACAACTCCTACCACTGGTCCCAGACCAGTATCATTGATCCCAAATCAATGGAGGTCATCCTAGCCCCAGAGTATGGTAGATACAACGATGCATCCATTAGCACTACTATGGTCCCTAACTTCATTTCCCTGCTCATTGATCAGATGAGAGGTACTTCCCATGAGTCCCAGACTGCATGGGTAGGATGCCTCAACAGAAGAACTAATCAATCCTATCCTCACAGGATAACACATCAATCCTGCTACAATCGCCATGGAGAACACATCAATCCAGGCCGCCATGGAGAACACATCAATCCAGGCCTCACAGGAGAACACATCAATCCTACTGCAATCGCCATGGAGAACACATCAATCCCAGCCTCATAGGAGAACTAATCATCCTGCTACACAGGAGAGTGAATCATCTTGTTCCACAAGAGAGCGAATCATCTTGTCCCACAAGAGAGAAAATCATCTTGTTCCAGTGCACACCACCAGGGGAGTGTGAGTCACCATGTGGTCATATGTTGTTCCAGTAAGAACTGCAAACCCTCAGAGCTCCCAGAGCTCATTGTATACAACATGCAAGACCCTTGTACAAGGGTTTCTTGACGACTCCAAGTCGTTTGGGAAAATCACAAATTAGATCTTTCCTCAAGCTTTGACAAGGTGTATCGACCTATACATCATCTTAATGCGATGGAGCCTCCTTGCTCATCGACTTACCATATCCCAGATGATGTCTATCTGTTGGAGCAATTGATGTATACGTGATTCCTCATTAATCAAATCCCACCTCTGGTTGTTACAGAGAATCACAATGGTATCCAATGTAAATCCAAACATCTCATTGAAGAGCTTTCGCAACCAGGCTACCTCACACGAGGTCATGCTAGCAACAATATCTTTTGCTTCGGCGATGCTCAAAGCCACCGAATTATGCTTCCTACTCATCCAGGATATCGAAGTAGATCCCAAGGTGAAACAACACTCGAAAGTGCTCTTACAGTCCACCACATTGCCTACCCAATCAGCATCAATATATCCAAGTAGTATCTTAACCCATTGTACCACAAAGATATCTCAGAAGATTCTTGGAATCAATCCAGTGAGGCTCAACCAAATATGAGCTCACAATGCTAACTGCAAAACATATGTTCGGATGGAGGTTCACTAAGAACATCAATGCGAATGAGTTTATGAAACTCAGAGGCATTTCCAAAATCTGGTCCGACATCACTACCATATAACTTCTAAAAGTTAAGATCCTCGAGGTAGTCACAGGCTTGCAGTCCACCATATCAAATATTTTCATAATCTTCACCACATATTTTCCTTGAGACAGGAAAATTTCCCTTGGCTTTTTCCACACTTCAAGTCCTAGGAAATAGTCCATCGGTCCTAGGTCCTTCATTTCAAATTCAGAAGCCAACACCCTCTTACATTAGAAAGAGGTCATCCACATATAACACCAGTATGAGACATTTATCATCTTCAACCTTAAAGTAAAGGTTAGGATCGACTTCACTCCTAGTGAATCCCAACTTCGTCAAGTAGTTGTCAATCCCCTCATACCATGCTCGGGGTGCTTGCTTCAGCCCATAAAGAGCCTTATTCAACCTGCATACATGAGATTTTCGATCATAAATCTCAAATCCTTCTGGTTGCTCCACATAGACCTCTTCTTTGATCAAACCGTGCAAGAACGCGGTCTTGACATCCATCTGATGTAGGTTCCATCCTTGTGAAGCCACAAGGGCTATGATCAAGCAGATAGTCGTATATCTGGCAACAGGTGCAAATATCATAGTCTATACCTTCCTTCTGGGATAAACCATGAGCAACAAAACAAGCCTTATACTTTTCCGTACTTCCATCTACTACATGCTTTATCTTGTAAAGCCATTTTGAAGTAACAATTGTCTTGTCCGGGGTTTGGGAACTACTTCCTAGACATCATTCTCCATAATAGACTCATATTCTATGGTCATAGCATCCTTCCATACTTAATGCTTGACGACATCTGAGAATGATGAAGGCTCATTTTTTATGATCGTGCTCATGATGGTCAGGTATCCCTGATACCTGTTAGGTTTCTTACTTTCACGGAAGGTTCCTCAGGGTGCAGCATGTCCTTCAGCATCATCAAGTATCCCCCTAAGCCATGAAGGCCTCTTCCTAGAAGAGGAAGGCTCATGTGGATGAGGATCAATCGGATTGATGGGTTCTTCTACATCAGGCATTGATTCATCATCCTTTTCTTTCGGTTCCCTGGTGTCGGCTTCTTGAGAGCTCCCCAAAGTCGGAAGATTGTCCACCTTGCTAAGAGCCATATCTTCGTCAAAGGTGACATCGTGACTAATCACGACTTCCCTTTGACCGGCGGTGAACATTTCTTGAGGAGTCTTGGAACTCAATGCTTGATGAGGGCATCGATTTTGCACATATACGACGGTGTTTGTAGTTTCATCCCATAGAAACTTCGGAAGTCTTTGATCATGTAGCATGGCCCGGACAACTTCCACAATCGTGTGGTTCTTCCTTCCCGCCACACCATTCTGCTCAGGAGTATGTGGTGTAGTAGTCTCCCTCTTAATGCCAACCTCAGGTATGCCTGAGTGAACCAACTGTAATATATCGGAGGTCTTGCTTTGGCTTGAGGGGATGGTCCCCTTTCGAGCTTTCCTTTGGCACATCCTGGACATACACCTTCTTTCTCTACTCGGAATTCGGGCATCCCTGTCACCATTTGTCTTACACCAAGTATAGCTTTATAATGAAGGGGGGCAAACCTCCGATGCCAAAGTTCGGACTGAAGAGATGTGTCATAAGACATGACTCCTAGCGGACTTCCATTGATATAATGAATCAACACTAAACCCAAGAGTAAAGGCATCTATAACATTATTTTTCCATATACGTACCTTGCCATCGCTGAAGGTTACCTTGTAGCCTTTGTCTTCCATTGCCGAGATGGACACTAGGTTCTTTTGAGGTTAGGTGCATTTAATACATCCTGGAATTTCTAGCCTTCTTGAATGGTTGTCCTCTTCCTCGATTCCCAGCTGTCCTCTTACCTTTGCTATTGAATTTGTCATTCCTTTGATTGCCATCAGAGGGATTTTGATCATCGCCATGGTGTGAGTCCCTTCTATCAGGGCACTCCCTTGCATAGTGACCTGCTTTATCACAGATGTAACATTGTCATTTTCTTCCAGCCTTAGGTCCAACCTTTCCTTTTGATTTAGTCCCGGAATTATTTCTTTTCTTAGCATGAGAAGAAAACGCAGTAGGAGAACCTTTAGGCATGGGCATTTCTTGCTCTTCTTTCCTTGTTTCTTCTTGAATGCATCATGCCATTAATTCCTCGAAACCAGGAATTACATTATAGTTCAGAAGAGTAGTCCTGAACACGTACCATTCGGATGGTAATCCTCCAAGAGTCGTGAGTGCCATTTCCCTGTCAGTAATAGCCTCCCCAATAGATAGGAGATCGTTCTTGATCTTGGTTATTCTTAAGAAGTATGCTTTCATACTCTCATCTTTACCTTTCTTGATTTCCCTTAGTTTATTTCTAAGAAACAAAACTTGATTTGCATCATTAACTTCAAATAAACTCACCAGTCTATCATAGATTTCCTTGGAGGTGTCCAGTTCAGAGATGTAGGCCACCAAGTGCTTGTCGATAGAGTTTTGGATGATCTTCTATTTTGACTTATTTGGTTTTCCATTTGTTCCATGCAGCAGCGGATGCATTTGATGGAGGCTCAACAATATTGCCTCTTACATGGTTCAGCACTCCTGGATCTTCTAGGGTTAGATCGATAGACATCTTCCATCCGTGATAGTCATCTTTCTTACAAAGTTTGCCTTCAGCAGAGTGTTGAGGACCCCATAGTTCTTTTAGGATAGCCTTGCCAATCTTCTCTTCGGTGATTGCTCTTGCTCTTGCTCGGGCTTTGTCTTCACCTCAGCTCTGATACCATGTTAAGTTATGGTATGTTCTATGCTTATAACAGTTTACTTCTTTTTCTTATTATATTCCACATATTAGCAATTACATGTACATAAAGTAAAGTGCAGATAGAACATTAACGATCGACAGAAAACAAGCCAAGACAAGAGACAAGATGTGGCGGCTAGCCAGGGACAAACCCCACAATGTGTGGGGAAACCCTTTGATCAAATCTTCTTTTATCTTCAATAATTTAGCAGAGAGAAATAGTACAATAAATCTGATTTATATCAACAGTAGCAAACCCTAGATTAGCAACATCAACATTAGCGGTTTCATCATCAAACTAGGGCAGACGATATCTCACAAACTGACCGTCGGATCGGCATGATTCCATCACGAAAAGTTGCGGCTTCCAGAGGAGGTTCAGATGAACCTATAGCGCAGTTCAGATGAAGAGATCTTCTAGTCCATGCAGGTCAATCTTTACTTTTGCAGTTGTAGCTTCAGTTTTGGCAGCTTCTGGCTTCAAACTAGGGCAGTCGATATCTTGCAAACCGGCTGTCGGATTGACTTGATTCCACCACCAAAAGTTGTGGCTTTCAGAGGTTCAGATGAACCTACAACGCAGTTTAGATGAGGAGATCTTCTAGTCCGCGCAGGTCAATCTTTACTTCTGCAGTTGCAGCTTCAGTTTCGGCAGCTTCTAGCTTCAAACTAGGGCCATCGATATCTTGCAAACCGTCCGTCGGATTGACTTGATTCCACCACCAAAAGTTGCGGCTTTCAGAGGAGGTTCAAATGAACCTACAACGTAGTTTAGATGAGGAGATCTTCTAGTCCACGCAGGTCAATCTTTACTTCTGCAGTTGCAGCTTCAGTTTCGGCAGCTTCCGGTTTCACATGTGTGAGAGAGAGACCCTTTTCTGCGCAGTAGAGAAGAGACTCTTTTCTGCGCAGTAGACAGAGAGAGATGTGATGAGATGAGTGAGTCCAAATGAGGAAAAGTCCTCTTGTATTTATACACAACGTTGGTGTTTGAATAGATGCCACTGTTGGGCTTTTGAGCCTACATGAGTTGTAGGTCGGCTTGATAATAATTCCTTAATCAAAATAAATTCATATCTCCATGAATACTTATCGGAATCGGATGATCTTGATATCAATCCTACACCTCTCGATGAGAGGAATCTAATAAAAATATTATCAGCCATGAATAAGATGAACCAATTGAAGTTTTTCCTTGGTTGCCAATTTTAACAATCTCTTAAATGTCTGACGAACCTCTTTGCTGCTTCGACCAGTAGTAGTGGGAGGTTCTACTAGCTCCTCATCCTGCTCCGTCTCGGAGATCTCATTGGATTCCCTGCTCCTGAGGAAATACTAGTACTGTTTACTGTACTAGATCCCTGTGACTGTCACAATAGTGGTCCCACTCGCTGCCCTTGTGGCTGCCTCTGTTGCTAGACCAATGGAACTTCAGTTGGCTGATCCTGATCACTTATAGGCATTTCACGAGATCTCTTGAAAGTTCGATCTTCCATGAACTTTACATCTCTTCTTACTACAATCTTCCTATTGCTACGAATGTAGATCCTGTATGCCTTGGAGGTCTCACTAGACTCGACGAGAAACCAATTCTCTGTAGTATGATCCAATTTGGTGTGCTTCTCATCTGGCACGTGGCAATATGCAACTCTACAAAAGATCTTGAAGCGACCAACTTTTGACTTCTTCCATGTGAAGACCCCTTCTGGCGTTTTCTTCCCCAATGCTCTATGAGTAGTTCGATTCTGAATATATATTGCTGTGTTACATTGCTCTGCCCATAGAAACCATTGCAGATCCTGGTCATATAACATTGCTTTTGCAGCCCCAACTATGGTTTTGTTTTTCCGTTCCGCTACTCCATTCCGTTGTGGATTATATGGAGCTGTCCATTCTCTTCTGATGCCTTCTTTTGCACAAAAGTCTGTGAAGTCTTTATCAATACACTCTACACCATTATTTGAGCGAAGCACCTTGATCTTCTGCCCCATCGCATTCTCCATGAGGGCCTTAAATGTTGGAAAATCAAAGCAATTATACTAGGGTTTGATTCTCCTTTCTTGATAATTACTTGTGAGTGTGTTGGCTTCTTTTACTTCTTTATTATCTTATCTTTCATCAAGCAATTACCATATTATGTGTGTATGAAGATCACAAAAACAAGAGACATAAGATGTAGGCACCATGCCAGGGCAAAACCCCCCTTGAGGGGAAAACCCAGTCAAGAAAATTCTTCCTCTCAATAGGGGTGTGTCAAGCCCATGAGTCGTGCGGGCGATGTGCGACGCGCCCTCGGTTAAACGCAACGAGCTGGCGTCCGACGAGTCGGTGGGTGCGATGAGTTGGAGAGTGGCGAGTCGGTTGCAACGTTAGTTGTGACGTTCAGACGAGTTGGCGTGCGACGAGCCAACGAAGGGCAAAATTTGGCAAGTGGACCCGGCGAGGTGACTTGGTGGGCGAGATGACCTCAAGTATGGGCACAGACAATCAAATTGAAGGTCGGCTTGGGCAGGCTGACCCATGGTGGAAACTTGGCATTTGGGTATAAGAACGAGAACGCCATGGTGGAGAAAAGCAACAAAGCAAGTTCACACAAAGCAAACACAAGGCGACTTAGAGAGAGCAAGTGGATAGCCATAAGGAGGAGGCTGAGGTATAGGTGGTGCAGAGGCTGAAGTACCAAGGCGAGTTTTGAATGCGGGCTGAACGAGCCATAGTTCAGGCGAACCCGGGTGAGCTGCAGGTTGGGCGAACCGTAGGGCAAGTTTGCCAGCGGGTGGACGCAAGCGGGTGATCCGGGTGGGCGAGTTGGGCAGACGGTCGGGCGGACGAGTCAGCGGGCAGACCGATGAGCAGACAAGCGAGCTGGGCGCAATCGACGAGTTGCAAAGTGTTTTTAGGCAACAAGGCGTGGACAAGTTGGGTGCGCTGCATGACAGCGACACGCTGGGCGGGAGACCCAAGCTCGGGGCAGGGCTGCACACCCGGCGAGCGTTGAACGGGAGTGCGACCGGTTGGAGGTTAGCACGGGCGCCAGGTGACATGACGGGCACCGAGTAACATGACGGGCGATACGAGTTGGTGAACGGGCGAGGCTGCATGAAGGGTCGGGCAGGCACCCCGATTGGTTGAACGAGTTGGGCAAGGCCGCACGGTGGGCGGTCTGCCCTGGGCGAGGCTGCGTGAAGAGTCGGGCAAGTCGAACGACGATCTAAGGTGAAATTTCCAGAATTGGTGGTTGGTCTTGTTTGGCCAAGAATATTTGGGGTTGCCTTGGAAAGGCTGTTGTACTTATAAAAAAATATACTGTTATATATATTGTGGGTAGACTCTTATCAGGGAGTTGCCCCTCCCTTAAAAAGACTAAGTGTATTTATATGGTTCTGTAGATGAATGAAGATTAATTGAATGTTTCAGTTGTGTTCTATGAATGATAAATGCTTAGAAAGTGAAAAATAAACTAAGTATGGAATGTTAGGCGTAGTTCACACTTGAAAGTATTGTTGAAAAGAAATCGGGTGGTGGTGTCGCACCTACCTATGAGCGATTGAAAGACTATCTGCTTCTAGAGTTTGTCCTAGTGTTAATGTGCAGACTCGAAGGAACCCCTATTGCAACAAATCTAAATCTACTTCACCTCCTTGATTTGTAAATTGCATTCATCAAGTTATTCTTCTGAATACTGAAGCAAATTACTTCTGCAACCTACACTAATTAAATATTTGATCTCATGAAACGAAAAACAAAGCAAAGAATAAGATACACAGGACACTTATTTTTGGACACAATAGTCCCCAGAAAAACCCAGTCCGGGAGAACTGGTGCAACAATTTCAAGGTTTATTATTATGCAAGATAAATATCTGAATATAAATCTAGGATGCTCATCTAGCAATCCTTTACAGAGAAAATATTGGTGGAAAATCTAAGTGAGTTTTACCTCACTTCACCCGGCAGAATTCCGGCTGATCCAGCACAAGATTGGTTAACCTCGGCTATTACTGCGTTGGCTCTGCGTCACCTTCTCTTCCCTTTGTGTCAGCTCTCTCGGCTGTTTCGGCAGTTTCCGACAGTTCCGTCTGTTCCGACAGTTCCCGACAGTTCCGTCTGTTCCGACAGTTCTGGATTCTGCGTGACAGTGAACTTTTCTGTGTTAACTCTCCCGGCTACTGCGCTACCTCTGTGTCAGCTTTCCTGGTTGTTCCGACAATTCCCAACAGTTTTAGCTATTCCGACAATTGTGGATTCTGCGTGACAGGCAACTTTTCTACGTCAGCTCTCCCAGCTACTGTGTTGCTCTCTCTGCCTCTTTGTCAGTATTCTCTAGAAAGTCCTCCTCTCGGGTTCTCACTGCCCCTTTGCTGCAAGACCTCCCCGATTGATTTTCCTCCTGAGAACTTCGCACCTCAGAAAATCGATTTCCTCAATCTCCTTGTGTGTGTTTTCAAATGAACCCCAAACCTCCATTTTATACTTTTCTTGTTGAGTCTTCAACGACCGAGATTAAGTCTTTAATCAACGACTAAGATTAAAACATGACTTCATCTGCATTCTAGATCATTCTCACCCATATTTTGATTAATACCCATTAATATTTTAATTTCCCCATGTTTAGACTTAGGAACCCCATTAAAAATATTAATTATTTTAATAAAATACAATCTGGGTGGAATTTCACCAAACGGTTTCTGGGTTCTTTAGAACTCATGTGCCTTAGCCTCTCCACCAATTTTCAAGGCTAGAGCACTTTCAATGCTACCAAAAACTAACAGTCAAGAAGTCATAATCATTGTCATATGAAGAAGACCCCATTGTGCACATTGTAACATGTAAAAAAGAATTATTTTTGTATTTAAAAGTGTCAAAATACCCTCCAAAACCAAGTCAACCTAAAAAGGGCATTTCGTCCTCCTTGAAAGATTATATAAAGGAGGGAACTCAACCTCCTATGGTCACTCACTCTTCTTCTCATCATCTAAGCGAAGGAGAAACATAAGAAGGCTAGCAAAGAAGGAAGAAGGACGAAGGTCGAAGTTTTTGGGTTATTTCTCTCTCTTTTCACACGTGTGAAGGAAGGGAGTTAGGGTTTTGTTGCTGCAAGATCGAACTTGGAGAAATTGTAGAAAGAAGGTTGAATGAAGGTCTAGTAGGTCATCTTCAAGCCCTAGAGGAAGGAGAAACCCAAGCGAAGGTCAAAGGAAGCCTTGGAAGCCCTAGATTTGCTCACACGTGTGGAGGCAACAACTGTTGCAGGTGCCAAAAATTTCAGACCAGCAGTAGAGGTCGAAATTATGTAGTTCGGGTTCGAAGTTGTGTAGCTAGAAGAGATTTGACTGGGTTTGACTTGGACAAAGGAAGCACATAATCAAAAAGGTCAGACTTGGTCTTGGAAGGGTATTGATCTTGGTCTAGAGGTCTTGGAATTCGTCATTTGAAGAATCTATAAGAAGAGAAGAGATTTGTGGGTTTTCCTCTCAAGTGGAGAGATTTGTGGTTTTTCCTATGTTCTTGTGTATTGTTGATCTTCTTGCTTTGGTAGCTATTTGATGATAAGAATAACATAATAATAAGAGAAGAAGCTAATAAGTAAGAAAAAGTAAAAAGACATCACAAGTAGTTATCAAGTTTACGAGAAATCATCCTAATTGCAGCCTTATAGATTTCTCAACATGGTATCAGAGCTAAGGTTGGCTAAGGGCATGATGAAGATCACTACTCCCTTGAAGAAATCTTTGAAGCAGTGTTCTATGCTAGCAAGTCATCTCAAGCAAGGTATCAAGGCATCGTGGAATCTCCTATTATCCATCAATAGTAGTATGACCAAGACTTCTAGAAAGGATGAAGGATTATTCTCAGCACTTACAAACATATTTGATGAAGAGAATATTTGGGTAATCGACAATAGAGCATGAAGACATATGGCAGGACCTTATCAAGTGGAAAATCTTCCTACTCCGTTGAACTTGGTGACAAGAAGTGCTATCCTATAAGAGGAATTGGATCAACCTCGCTGGAGTTCGAGAATGGAGGAAATATTCATCTCAACAACATGCTATTTGTTCCAGGTTTGCAAAAGAATCTACTTTCTATTTCACGTTTAGAAGATAAGGGAGATCGAGTCGCGTTTATAGATGGAAAGGTTATAGTATGGGACAAAGACTCTAGCATCAACAATGCAAAAGTCATTGGAGTTCGTGAAAAAAGACTCTACAGGTTGCTGTCACCTCTCTCTCAAGCATTAGTTCACATCAATGTTGCACGAAGCGAGGATGAAACGAGGACGTTTTTTCGAACCGGGGACACGGAAGCGTCATTTTCCAAAAATCGAGGAAGTGAAGCATCTCAGAAGCGTCTACTATATATATATTCATATCTTTTTTGCATTTATATTAAAAAAACATCCAAAATATCAAATTAGTTGTAGAAGACATGAAAACATGCATATTTTTACATAAATCAAGACAGATATGGCATCCATTGTACATCAATGATTAATTATTCCAACATCAACCATCTACAATCTAGATTCCTCTTCTCTTGTCTAGCCTTTGCCTCTACTTCAATTCTATAGGGATTTTAGTTAACATTGCCTAATTTTGATCAAACAACTTAATCCAAGCCTTATAATATGGTAGAAAAAACTTAACATGCCTAATCAATGATTTTGACTTGAGTGAAGGGTACATAATTGTTAAGGCCATGACGAAGGAGTTCAACAATCAATAACACCACACTGGGGTACATATAGGGCTTGTTTCTCTTAATTAAATGCCAATCACTTGCCCTCATACATGATATAATCTAATGAAACGCCACAACCCCATTGATCTTGAACACTGTTAATTCTGCTGAATTTTGAATGGGATATGAAATTCTATTTTTTCCATATGAAGTCTGATGAGGTTGGAACCACTCTCAAACATCCCGAGTCATTTCATGGTAATGTTAAAAATTTAAGTAAAATGATGGAAATGAAAGATAAAGGAGAATGTCAATTTTACTTTAGGAATTTAACATTACCATTAGGAAGCATCTAAGAAGCGTGTAGGGAGCATCAAGGGGCACCTTGGGAGTATTTGGAAAGTGGAGTTCCTCATAGAACAGTTCAGAATTTCCAAAAACAAAAAAAGCCCCATGGAACGTCCACCTTCTCTTGGATCCGCTCGCGATTTGCGGTGGATACACGCCTGAACCTCCATAGATCCGCACCTGATCCTTTCCGGATCCGCGGATCGGGAAATAGGAACTACAGATCGGGTAGTAGGAGTCACGGATCGGGCCCCCATGAATCCAATTTTGCAGGAACCACCAAAAAAGGAGGAATCGCGGATCCGATTTTCCGGTCTGCAGTTCTGTCGAAGGATCGGTGGCAGATCCGTATGGGACGCAGATCTGCCTTTGGATCCTGGGGGGGGGGGGATTGAAGTATGTCCATATGAACTTTGACATTGAAGGATTGGACACCTTCACTATAAAATTTTACCAACTCTAAATTCAATGGTGAATGGCATCTTGAACTCAAGGAGGATCATGAAGGAGTATGCAAGGGATGTGCATTAGGGAAAAAATGTTAAGAGACCATTTGGAAGCAGTTCTTCAAGGTCAAAAGAAGTCCTGGATCTCATTGATTCTGATGTATGTGGTCCTATGTCTACAAAGTCTCTTGGAGGTCATTTATACTATGTAACATTCATTGATGACCACTCAACGAGAACTTGGATCTATTTGTTGAAGTCTAAGGATGAAGTATTTGAAAAATTTGAAGGATTAAAAGCTGAAGTAGAGAACCTTACAGAAAGGAAGATAAAGGTACTAAGATCTGACAATGGAGGAGAGTACACAGCAAAGGAGCTCATAGATTTTTATAAGGAGGTTGGGACTAAGAGGGAGCTGATAGTCCCATATAATCCTGAACAAAATGGCGTTGCTGAATGAAAGAATCGATTGGTTGAGGAAAGTGTTAGAGCCATGTTACATGATCAAGACTTGCCTAAATTTCTATTGGGTGAAACAACTAAAAATGCTGTGTATATTCAAAATCGAAGTCCTCATAGATCACTAAACAACATGACTGCCGAGGAAGCATTCATTGGGAAGAAACCAAGGATAGACCATCTCCGAATATTTAGCTATCTTGTCTATATTCACATTTCGAAAGATAAAAGAAAGAAGTTGGATCCTACAAACATGAAAGGAATATTTGTTGGTTATAGCAACACTTCAAAGGCATATAGGATCCACATAAAGGAAGGACACCAAATAGAAGTAAGCCGATATGTGATCTTGGATGAAAGTATTGCATTCAAGAAAACGAAGGATCTCCTGATTGACTCTGATGATGAGGAACTTCCAATATTTGAAGAAGGATGCACTAGGGATGAAGAGGATTCAAATCATGAAGAAGGTCCTAGTGAACCTGTACAACAAGTGATCATTCTTGAAAGCAAAAAGAGACCCAATTAGTTGAAGTCTACTCTTCTAGATGCAGAAGGACATGGCGCAACCAAAAGAATGCTGAGGGAAAGCAAGAAGCCCAAAAGATATTTAGGATATGCAACTTGTTGACCACTTCGCGTCAACTACCCTATAGAAATACACCTTTTTGCAAAAGGGATTCCATCATGCTCAAGCATTCAAATTATCCTAGATTCATCATCATCAGTCATCAGTATATCAAAGTTGTAAACCCATTTTGCAAATTTTTAATGTAAATGATGCTAGTAAGACCATATATGTATGTAACAACTTAGGTAAGCTTACTATTTTGGCGACGAATTTTATCCTAGGAGGTTTTTCGTCTCACTGATTCATCCGTGTTTCTAAACACAGATGATCGGCAAAGTTTTTCCCTCTAGTCTCACCTCAAAGCTAGGGTGGAATCTATCGTCAATATCTTAGGTGAGTCTTAGTGTTTTAGTCGAGTCTTTTGTAAAAGTGATTTGGGATTAATTTAAGCTAGTTGGCTAAATTATTTTATTACTATCACTTGGTTTACTAGATCATAGTGTGTTGCAGAATTGGGTAAATTATTATGGGTTTATGTCAAATGATTGTTCCCCCTTTGAGGGTTGAAATTGTAATATCTTGATATAAAAATATATTTTGGTGCATGGTACCTCATATTTAGACACCATGGCTAAAATATTTAAGGGTGGAAAAATTTATTAATACCCTTTAGTGTCAATTAATTAATTTTTCTGGCAAAAAGCGGCAAAAATATTAGCCAGAAAATGGTCAGAAAATAAAAATGAGAGAAAAAAATAAATTCTCTCCAAGTGAATATTAAAAAATGGAATGGGCACTTTCCAAGAAAGGAATCTCTACAAATCAAGCAAGAAAAAATTCAAGAAAATATTTTGGTCTAGAAAATAGGAGTTAATTCCCAAGAAAATCGATTTTTAATAAAGATCGAATTTATGGTCCAAGTTGGTTAAGTGAATGGGGATTTTTCGAGAAGAAAAAGTCATAAAAATATTTTTGGGACCAAGAAAAAACAATGAATTCGAATTTTTCTCAAGCAATCAATGGTGGAGATTATTTTAGCATGGATCAAGCGTTTAATCAGTGAAGATCAAGTCAAATTTGTGCACCTTCATTTGGGGAATTTTTTTATCATTATAAACTTTGTACAATTATTATATAAATTTTTCCCCATTGCTACTTTAAGGAGGGTATTAAAGCTCTATTTGTTATCCCTTTTCAGAAATTTGAAACCCTCTTACCTTTGTTTAAAGAGGACTTTGTGGTGGTGACTAATTTTTCGGCTTAGTTTTCATTTTATTTCTAGATCTAATTTCTAACTTTTCATTTCTAATTTCATGCACATTGCATTTTAAGTCTAATCTCTTTGGCTACATGATCTATTGCATTCGAATAGTATATGTCTTAATTTCACTTGCATTTTTAGATTTAAAAAGGGTCATTCTCTTCTTCGATTAACAATCTCATTTGATTCTTTAATGCTCACTTGGTTTTATTACCATAATATAATATAAGTGAAGAACATTTTTAAGCATTTTCCATTAAAAGCATTTTGAGATTAAATCTTGTAATTTTGGGCTTAAATTATTGAATCATAAGTGGATGGGTATCTAGAGATATCTTAAGCACTCCTTTTTAAAAGCATCATTCTTGAGGTTTATTTCTCATTGAAGCATTATGTTTTGCATTCTCACCTTGCACCAGATCATTATAACTAGCATTGTGGGCTTATTTTATTGCAAACTTGTACTTTGTAAATCATAATTACTAGCAAGTCATTCCTAAATTGTTCATTGCTCATATTTCTAGTTGTCTCGATTTATCTTACTAACATTTCCTTGCAGCATTACTTATCTTGTAGTTTGAAGTATCTTCATCATTGAGCAGGTTCTTTCATCTTTCTTGTCATTAAGGCACTGGTCTGTTATTGTTTCATCTTGAGTGTCATATTAATCTAATTGAATTTATTTATCTCACATTGCTCAACTTGATAATTTAACTTGCCTTCTAATCCTCTCAAGTTACCAAGATAAGCAATTGCATCTCCTAAACTTGTTGTTTTCAATAAGTTTCTGTTAGTTTTTGTAGCATCGGATGTGTTCTAGCCACAAAATTTTGTGGACATGCTAGAATACATGAGATCTCCAAAATCCAGAAATCATTTCTGGAAATTCTACCTAGAAATGACTTAATTAGATTATTAACCAGTGTTTAAATATTTCCTAAGTCTAAACTTAGGGAATATGGTTAATTAATCAGAATTAATTAAGTCAAGGCGTGAATGATCTAGAAACTCTCAAAGATTTTTAATTTGTGCGTTTTTAACTTTTGCATGATTTTTCTTTGTATCACCGTTCATAGCTCAAAGGCTTAGAGCTTGCTTTGAGTGATATAGCAGTTGTTTTAACCCTTAATGATGAGTTAGTTTATTGCTTATTGGGGTTTGGACATGCAAGGGTTCCTTTTTATGATATAATGGAGCAACATGTGCTCAGGAACTTGGTGACAACTATAAGGAGTGAGGTAGAGCTTATGCTAGGCATTTACCTATGTGCTAATGTGTATGTACCGACCATTTTTTGCATTTTGTATTCTTTCTTTTGATTTTGTTTTGTGGCAATGATACGCTCTTTCCTTTTTTTTTTAGTTGCATCAACCTCCTAGGGCAAAGTTTCAATCCCTAACCAGGTGTTGTGAAAATTTCTAACCTGAAATTCTACTGCAGTAACTGATTTATTTCACCTACTTATTTCTCACAATAAATTATTTATGAAATCCCTTCAGCAAACATTAAAATAAATTTTACTGCAGTTATCACACAATTACATAGAGAAAAATAACAGTGATATACTAGCACAAGAACCAATCACATCAACACAGTGGTTTTTGGACAATTGTCCCTGGAAAAGCTCAATGTGGGAAAACCGGTGCATCAGATGAGGGTTTTATTAATCTTCAGCAACAATCGCTTTACAAGGAATGGTTTTACAGAGAAACTGAGACACTACTGAGAGAAAACACCTGAGGCAAGGTTCATCCCTCTGCTGGAAACTTTTTGACACCTTGGAGACCCTTCTCCCACTTGTGCGTCACATCTGCGTCACTCTGTGTGGTTTTGCGTCCCTCTGCATTAGCCTGCTTGAGGACTGTGTCTTCCCTCTGCACTGTGTCTCAATACCCCTGCGTCACTTCCTCCTGAATTATTGACTGCTGCTGATGCCCTCCTCTCCTCCACCATACAACTCTCCCTCTGAAATCGATCTCCTTCTCTTTGAGAATCGATTTTCCTTGAGATACTGAGTATCTGTTGGTGCGTCTCCAAATGACTCTCAAGTCCTTCTCTTATACTTTTCCTGTTGATGAATCAACAATCGAGATTAAGTCTCTAATCAATGGCTAAGATTAAAACAGACTTGATCCTCGTCTCTTAGAAGCTTCTCACTCATATCTTTATTAATACTCATTAATATTTTTATTTTCCTATGTTTAGACGTAAGAACCCATTAAAGATATTAATTATTTTAATAACTCCTCATCCGGATGGAATTTCTCCAAACAATTTTTGGGTCTTGGAGACCTCATATTTTCTAGCCCCTCCACAAAATTTTGGAGCTAGAGCACATCCGATACTACCCAAAATCAACACTCCTTCTTAGCGAGGAATGTGTTCTAGTAGTACTTCCCAATAGAAGCACCACACTGATCCACGACATTGGTCCTCTGCGCTGTTTGATGCTCTCGGTCTACTGCCTCTCATCTACTGCGCTGCTGCGACCTGTACTACTACCCATGACACTGTAACTGTCACTGCTACATCTATATTGCAACTCCCTTTGAAGATGTTGCATCATGCTGCCCATAGCAATGCCACTGCTAAACGCTGCACTGCATCTATACTATCCGCTTCTACTACTAAAATGGATTCTTCACCATCCCCATCTTCTCCCTGAAATAAACAAACTTTTTTCTTCCCAAAGCCTTGGTGAGAATGTCTGCCACTTGTTCTCTAGTAGGAGTGTACCTCAACTGTACTACCCCTCGTTGGACATAGTCTTTGATGAAGTGACACCTGATATCAATGTGCTTCGACCGATCATGAAATACTGGATTCTCAGAGAGCTTGGTGCAACTCTGATTATCACACAAAATACTGGTCGCTTCCATCTTCCTCCTAAATAGATTCACCAACAATTTCTTAAGCCATATGGCTTTGCACGAAGCTGTGCTAGTTGCCATATATTCTTCTTCAGCTAAACTCAGAGCCACTGATTTCTATTTCCTACTACACTAGGTCATTCTTGATCCAATGTTGAGGTAGTACCTAGTGGTACTTTTCTGATCTATTGAACTTCCAGCCCAATCTGTGTCAGTGAACCCACTCAGCTTGATGTCATTGCCTTGGGTGTACATTAGTCCATGCTCCACTGTTTCTCGTATATATTTGAGAACATGCTTAGCTGCTGCCCAGTGCGCCCTCTTTGGTTCCACCATGAACTGACTGAGGGTATTGATTGTGTAACAAATGTCTGGCCTGGTATTGACCAGATACATCAGGGACCCAATGAGTTACCTGTACAAGGTGGGATCGACCTCTTTATCTTTAGATGCATCAATCTTCTTCCAGTTGGTGATCATTGGAGTAGCCATAGGTCTATAGTCCTGCATTTTGAACCTTTTCAAAATCTCTGTAGCATACCTCCTTTGTTTAAGGAAGATTTCACCCTTTTGTTGCCAAACTTCCAACCCCAGGAAAAAATGCATCTGTCCCAAATCCTTCATGTTGAATTCTATGGCTAGGTTCTCCTTGCAATATTTGATGAGCCTGGATGAGTTTGTCAGGAAAAGATCATCCACATATAACACCAAGATTAGAGGCTTATTCTCTACAACAAGATAGTAGAGATAGGATCTGCACACTCTTCACTGTGAAAATTCCTGAATCTAACACATTAGAAACCCCTACTGCAATTTCTGGTTTACTATCTCCTACTTGGTCTTTACATTAACAAGTTATTTAATTGCATAAACATCGAAGTAAACACAAATGCAACCTTCACAGATATATAGATCATGCACTGAAATAAACTGAGACAATCACACATTGGACACTGTTATTTTTGGATAATCGTCCTCGAAAAAACCCAATGTGGGAAAACTAGTGCAACGTATAGAGGGTTTATATTATTAAACAGATTCGTGAATACAACTAGGGTATCAATAATGGTTCACCCTTCAGAGAATATCCTTGTTAGTAGTACCTATCTCCGGAGAGAGATATTCCAGCGAATCAACAACCAGATGATTAACCCCACAATGACTCTAACTGATCCTTGTGCTGGACAACCAAAGTTGCTCCAAGCACTGCTCTAGAACTGTGTCACCCCCTCTTGGCTTAGGATCTGTTGATCAACTCCCAGTTTGCCCCACAGAACCTCCCAGCGCTGCCTTTGAGGCCCTCTGCATCCTTTGCATCAGCTTCTACAGCGCTTTGCGTCCTTTGTGTTGGCTCCTCAGGCCTCTGCATCAACCCTTCTTGGGCCTGCATTGTCTCTCCCGACACTTCACTGCCTCTCTGCAATGTATTCTTTAGCCTTGGCCGGAAATCCCTTGCTGAACTTCCCCTCACTACAACTAATCACTAACTCAATTTCCTCAGCGAACCTTGCCCCAAAAAATCGAATTCTTGATCTCTCTTGGTGTTTTTCCAATTGGCCCTCAAGCCTCCTCTTATACTTTTCCTGTTGACGAATCAACGACTGAGATTAAGTCCCTAATCAATGGGTAAGATTAGATCTAGCTTGATCCTTGTCACTTAGAACTTTCTCACCCATTTTATATTAATACACGTTACTATTTTTCTTTTCCTAAGTTTAGACTTAGGAACCCATTAAAAATATTAATTATTTTAATAACTCCTCATCCGGGTGGCATTTCTCCAAACGATTTCTGGGTCTTGGAGATCTCATGTGCCTTAGCCTTTCCACCAATTTTCATGGCTAGAGCACATCCGATGCTACCCAAAATCAACACTCCTTCTTAGTGAGGAATGTGCTCTAGCAATGCTTCACCATAAAAGCATCACAGTGATCCTCCACATCGGTCCTCTGTGCTGATGCTTGACCTGCTGCCCCACATCCATTCCACTGCTGCTTCCTGTACTGCGGCCCATGACACTGCCACTGCCACTGCTACATCTGTACTGCATTTCCCTCTCAACGTGCTGCATCATGCTGCTCATAGCACTGCCACTGCTAACTGCTGCATTGCAACTTAGTTGCCGAGAAGTAACTGAGTTCACCCAAACACTGACATTCTGGTTAGTCTAGAAGCCTCGTGATGTTGAAGCTACCTCTGCTGCTATCTTGTGCTCCCTCTGTTGCCACTGCGCTGCTGCAACCTCTTCTGTGCCTCTCGCATTGCTGCAACGTCCACTGCACTGCTATAGACTTCTGCACTCTAGCACTGCCTTGCCGCTCTATCACACCTTGCTCCACCCAACACCTGTCATCATGCTACTATCTTTAAGGGCCTCCGTAGCCGTATGTGATCCAAGAGTTTGGGCACCTCAAGGATCCTGCCCCTGCATGTAGTCCTCTTGACCACAACTCTATGTCTTCCCACCTCTTCTCTAGACGCGCATGAGCACTCATGGCACAATTCCCATCAGTCTCGACATCCTTCTCTGCCTTTGCTGGAGCAGCCTTTGAGTTGGAAGCTTCTCCCTTGCCTTTCTTGGGGCACTGAGAGGCATAATGTCCCAGCTCCCCACAGTTGAAGCACTTGACCTTGGAGATATCTTTCTTCTTC
>APFE031397611.1:4618-43574 GCA_000404065.3 Pinus taeda | reverse complement strand
ACCCTGAGCTCAATCTAAGCTATTTCAAATGTTTTCTTCAGTTATGGTAATGAAAGAGTAATTCTTAAATGCTACCTTTCACACTATATCATCACAGTAATCTATTGTTTCAGGAATTCAAGTCATGCTCCTAAGTAATAGATCTCTTTCCCACATCCCAGCTCAGTGAAGAATTCTTAAATGCTCTTTGCTAGTTGATTCTCATTTCACGCTCACAATTTACAGTTTGTTTTATGAAATACATACAGGCCCTGTAATTCCAGCTGCACTTAAGCCAGGATCTCAAGGAAACAACAACTACAGACCCCATTTCCCAATAGATTATTTTCACCTGCAGAGAACACTTCAAAACTATCAGAAGCATCCTCCCAACCAAACATAAAAAACAATCAAACATTTACTTCATAACTAGCCTAAAAACTCCACTAGAACAATGACAAACCTTATAGAGAGAGCCCTCTCTGATTACAGCTGGGCTAGAAGCTGTAGTCCAAAGATTGGTTAGTAGTTACCCTGGCCATATTCCCTTGGGAGTCATAGGGAACAACCTGGGTGTTAACAGCAGCTACGGAAACTTGTCAATTTCTGCAGCCAGCATAGGTTTCCGCAGCGAGCACAAGATTCCGCAGCTATTTTGTTAAAAGTTCTGCTCCAGGTGTCCTCTGAAGGAATGAGCTACATGGGCAAGCTCCAGATGGCATGTACATGGATCGTGTCCCTTCGAATCGATGAAATCATCCATTAGAGGCCGTGGTCAACCAATGTTAAAGACGAGGCTAACCAAAGAGTTCAGCAGTGGCACATCACTGTTTTGGGCACGTGAATGATACGTGGCCTAGTTCTCAACTCACGAAGGCACCAGCGCACCTGGAGATCGTTCCTGAACCGTGACTCTAACAGCCAACCACTCCGAAGATTTAAGAAGCATAATGACAGTTACACTAGATTTCGGCTGAAGAGATCTACATGTCTATGGCAACACAGTTAATAGCGCAGTAGTTGTTTAGTTAGCTGTAGTATTTTGCATTATAAATAACGCGTTGTTGAATGCTGTAAAGAGACTTTTGATACATGTGAATTTGGAATTGTTTATGTAATTTCCGCGCTGCTGGTTATCTTATCACCCCACTGTTTTATATGCTGTTGATTTAAATACATGAGAAGACTTTTCTGAAGATAGTCGTGTGATTATTTGATTGGCTGAAGTGGCAGAGGGCCCCTGCACGCTGAAGCCTTGTAAAGTGTTTGTTTAGTTTCACTATGTTTTTGTTTTATCATTAGTTTGTACATAATATGTTTTATGTTTCTGTTGTTCATATCTTTACTTTTGTTTTCTTAGAGCTGTAAACTGATAGGTTCTCTTAGGCATCCCGGGCAATTTTTCATCTTTTTAATAACTTTTGGCATATGAGATCATCTTGTCCTTCCGACTAACTTTTATTTTCTGGAGTTTACATTCATCATTGTCCTTTTCAAGTTGTTATTTGTTTATTTCTTTTTCTGCTAGTTAGATATCATACTGCTTAAAAATTTATGATTTCTTTCTGTGGTCAAATGACTATATCAGCAGGGAAATTAGAATATTACTAACTGTAGTGTGATATAGTTGTCATATTACTTACTCATGGTTGCTTTCCATAAAGTAGATTGAGCTGAATGGTAAAGGACTAAGAGAGTTTAAGTAGTGTGATTAATTTCTTTTCTGCAATTTACATTTAGTTATCATATTGCTTGGTATGTTCATGATTACTCCCCCAAGGTAGATTGAGCTGAGGGGTAAAGGATTTGAAGAATTCAAGTAGCGTGATTAGTTTCTTTTATGCAATTTTCTTTCTTGAACAGTTAAATATCATATTACTTAACTTGTTTATGATTACTTCCCATCAGGTAAATTGAGCCGAAGGGCAAAGGATCTGAAAAGTTTAAGTAGTGTGAATTAGTTGCTTTTCTTCAAGGTTGAGTTGTTTTCCAAGTTTTTGCTTTCTTTTCTTTTTCTGCAGCAAGGATATTGGGCCATTGTCATTAGTTCGCTTTTTGATGCATTTTGTTTTCTCTTAAGAATTGATTTCATTTTAGTTATTGTAAAGTTTTCTTTTAAGCATTTTTCAAGTTTAGAAACCATCACCATCTACACTCCACACACTTCACTCTTCACTTTCATCATCACACATTAAAAAAAAATAAAATCCAAAAACAAACTAAAATAAACTTAAAAGGACAAAAGCCTAAGGAAATGGTTATCTAAGTACATATAGTACACCTCACTTTGTCAGTTTACGAACCCCGGGTTGACATTATAAATAGAAATTTAGATCACACTAAATTGACCAAACACCTTGCTTCATTTATCCAATCTAGTTGGATAATAGAAATGACTGAAAGCAATGCTTCCACATCCTCATCCTTTCTTCAGAGTGCATCTACCACACTATTTTGCTTCCCTTTTTTGTATATGATTTCAAAGTCATAACACAACATCTTTGTGACCCATTTTTTTTATTCTTTTGAAGATAATCTTTGTTCTAAAAAGTATTTAAGACTATCATGATCATTTTTCACCTTGAAGTGTTTTCCCATTAGGTAGGGTTTCCATTTCTTAAGTGCATGAAGTATTGCCAACATTTCCTTCTCATAAATAGCTTTGTGTAAATAGTTTCCTTTCATTGGAAAACTTTTGAAAGAAATGGGTCTTTCTTCTTGCATTAAAACAACACCAATTCCATTTCCTGAGGCATCACATTCCACAATAAAGGTTTTTTTGAAGTTCAGTGCAGGTAAGACAGATGTTTGGCACATAGCGTTTTTAAGATGTTCAAAGGCCTTCATTACTTCTAGAGTCCATAAAAATGAATCTTTCTCCAATAATGTTGTGAGCAGTGTTGTTATTCTCCCATAATTATTAACAAAAATGTGATAATACCTTGTTAAACTAAGAAATCCTTGTAGATGATCTATGGATGTGGGTATTTTCCATTCCTTAATGGCTTTAAATTTTCTAGGGTCTACCTTAACACCTCCATGAGATACAATATGACCCATATATTCCACCTCTTATACTCAAAGGAAACATTTGGATCTTTTTGCATATAATTGATTCTCCTCCAATAGTTTGAGCACTGTGTTAGCATGTTGAACACAATCCTTCCAAGACTTCTATAAATTAGTATATCATCAAAAAATACTAACACAAATTTTATAAAGAAGGGTTTGAAAATGGAATTCATCAAACATTGAAATGTAAAAGGTGCATTAGTAAGGCCAAAAGGCATGAATAAAAATTCATGATGATCGTCATGAGTTCTAAATGTTGTTTTCCGAATGTATTCAATCTTCATTCTGATTTGATGATATCTTGAATGAAGATCCAACTTGGTGATGTAACTTGATCCATGCAATTCATCTAATAGTTCATCAATGAAATGATTGGGAAATTTATATTTAATATTGAGGTTTTTGAACTCCCTATAATCAGGACACATGTGCCATGATCCATCCTTCTTCCGCACCAATACTACTGGAGCAGAGAAGGAACTTTGACTAGCATTTCTGGAACTATACATTCAATTTCACTCTTTTGGAAATAGGGATGTCTGTAAGGTCTAATCTTTGGAGGAACACTTCCTAGAATCAAATGAATAGCATGATCATGATCATGAATATGTGGGAGACCTTTGGAAGTCTCAAATACCTTGGAATGATTGTCCAAGGCTTTTTTGAGATCTGGAGAAATAAATGATTTCTATGTGGGAACCTCTATCAAACATAATTGTGTAATTACACCTCGTTGTTCTTTATTTAGAAGCTATGTCATTCCATTAAATATGATTATCTTTCCCAGTTTCCCTACGATGCCTCTTAATTCCACTTCCTTTCCTTCCAAATAAGATTTCATGAAACGTTCTTCGAAATTAAAGGCTATTGTACCCAAGGATTGTAGCCATTGGAATCCTAATACAACATTAGAACCACCCATTGGAATGGAAAGCAATGGGCTATTCAATACATATTCTCCCATGGATACCTTGATATTATGGCACTTTCCAGAGTGATTTATTGTTCCTCCACTTGCAGGAATCACTTGACACTCTGGTGTTGGATATACAAGGTGATTTAATTCCTTGGCTTTCTTACAGTGAATAAAATTATGGGTATTTCCCGAATCAATCAACACTATTAACTTTTTCTTTTTGATATGTCCTTCTATCTTGATAGTTTGAGGAATGGTAATTCTGGCCAACGCATTAAAAAATATGGTCAAATTCATTTCATTCTCTAAGTTTTGTTCCTCATGTTTATCCTCTTCTTTTGACATTTTTGGTTCCTTTTCTTCCTCCTCCTCAGAATCTATGTAAAATATTTTTTTCTCAACACACTTATGACCTTTAGTGTTTTTTAAATCACAACTGTAAAAAATCATTTTTTCTCTTTCTTCTTCCAATTATTGGGTTGTTAGCCTTGTAGATTGTGAAATGCTAGGGGAAACAACACTTCCATCCTTATAGTTGTGGGTGGTAGACTTCCTTGTTTCCATAATTTTTTTTCCATTTTTCTTGCCAACCTGAATGCATTCTCCAATGAGTTAGGTTCCCATAGATGGATATGATGTTGAATTTTATCCTTCAAATTCCTTATGAACACATAAATCCTATGCTCCTTTTCAATATCTTTTACCCTTATATTCAATTTTTGAGGTCCTCAAGGTGCTCCATCATTGAACGCTTTTGTTTGAGGTTTATCAATTGGCTAAAAAATGTGTTGCTTTTTGTATCCTCATAATGTGCTATCATTTCTTCTGTAAAAATTGGCCAACTAAAAATTTTCTTACAAGAGCAAAGCCATCGATACCATACAAACAGATTTGGTTCCAAATATAAAGTTTCAATGCATACCTTTTGTGTGTTTTGCATATTATGGAGATTAAAATATTGCTCCATTTATGGTATCCAGGTTATGGGATCCTTGCCATAAAACTTCCTCATATTTATCTTTGGAACATGGTGGGTCTTCAATGCAACATTATAGTCTATGAAATTGTGACTAACATTTCTTTTTTTCTCATCATGAGTTTCCTCTACTACCTTTTTGCCATTAGGAAGCATTTCTTGTAGCAAATTTGCCACACCTCCTTTCAAACCTTCCATGTCTTTCTTCAAATCATTAATTTTTACTTATAAACCATCCATCTTAGCTTCCACGACATTCATCTTAGCTTCCATCCCATTCATCTTGGTTTCTACACCTTTCTTAAATCATCCATCTTAGCTTTTGTTACCTTCTATGAGAGTGAAATTTGTTGCACTTGGTCTCGTAATTTTGATATATCATGTTGTATTTCTTCCTTTTCTTCATGAACCATCCTAGAGATTTCATGTTTCTTACCAGGTGTTTCCATTTTCTTTCTTCATGGCATCAATTAATGCTAATTATATTTCACTATGCCATTTGAACTTCAAACTATTTTTTCAACCGAAACTTATGCAAATACTTAAAATGACTATACACCTTTTTTCTCTTTGTAGAAACTCGATATTGAATCTGTTGTATCTTTGTAATTGCAGATCTTAAAGGTCTAAAATTTCTTCTTGTGGTAACCCTCTGATTCCTCTTTCCAATGCCACCAGTTTGATAAAAACTGGATTCTCCAAGAAATAGATATGCCCAATATTCCATCATGACCTGATTATATAACATTTCTGTAGAGTGAACTTCTACCACTTGCCACATGACTCTGTTTCGACCTTCAGATCTAAAAAATATACAAAAAGAAACTACAGTCTATCATATTTCTGTAACTTCTTATGAAATTTCAATTTGATGCTCAAAGAGAAAGTTATTACAATTTTCCCAAGGTCACTTGTTTGGAGTGTAATCTGGGAGTTTGCAAAACCCTGACTTCCTCATATCATATCCCCATAAATGTAGGGATACAAGATCTGTATTTCGGACCCAAGGTTCATAATGATTTGAACTCAAATGGGTTTTTTGTTAGCTTCTGAGAAATCATAGAAAACGAGTTATAGAAAACTTCCATGATGACCTATTTGGAACAATGAAACCCTAAAACCAAAAGCTCTAATACCAAATTTTATGAAACCAACTCTCAAAAAGATAGAAAAGAAAGATCAATGCCTTAGAAAATAGCCTCTTCGAGGGGGAAACCTCCTTTACATTACACAAACGAACAATTCTTGGATGATACAAATGAAAAAACTTTCTATATATAGGAGTCTAAGGGGTCATAATATAATCAAAGATGACATAACCATAATAATATAATGACACAATAATAATAATAGTGGGCTTCTATGGAGCACAATAATAACAATATGGGGACAATAGGGGCACAAGAATAACAATAAGGGCTAAAATGACAATAGTAATGGGGGAATCACAAGTATTATAGGGACCTAACATCATCTTTGTCCCCCCTATTGATAGTTATTTTTCAAGTCAACAAACTAGAACTCTCCAATTGCATCATCACCTTTCAAAACAATGCTTGATTATTTTGAGGTGATTTTTGAGCTAGTCTCTAATTACGTCCATGAAATCCTTGATTTTTCTCCATCGCACAAACCTATTTTCGTAATAAAATTATAAATCACACGTCTGCATTCCTTGTCCCCGACATACCAATTCTTTATAGTGGAATAATTTATCGTTCCTCCCTCGATGAAATAGAGATGCAATATTGTGGCATGGAGATGATTGGTGTCATAAAATGGTCCAATGCACCCTTCAATATATGTCACAGAACTCCTATAACGTCACAAAACTCCTCTCATATACAAAAATAAGAGTCCTCTCAAACTTCCTGATCTCCTCTCTTTCATCCCGAAATAAGTGGATATTTCCATGTGTGACAAAGTGTGTTTGGAGATTTAATAGAAGGAGTTATCACTAGTAAAAAATACAATGCAACATAATCGTTATCAGCAGGAGGAACAACCCTACCAAGCTACTTCCTAAATAAATCAAGATACCCCTGAATCAACTCCTATAATGAACAAAATATAACCTCAATTGCCTATCGAGTCTACCTGTACATGGTAGCAATGAAAACATTGTCATAAAAAAAATCTACAACAACGTTGGTCAATCATTCTTGTAGTCAAGGGCACGCCCAAATTTTGAAAATTATCAAGCAAGTCAGGGTCCACCTCATCTAGACTCCTCTTACTCTTCTACTCTCTTTGTTTAGGTTTAGAGTAATAGAAAAGGTCTTGGAAATTGATGGATGGGTAGAAGTTATCAAACCATTTGGGTTCTTCCATTTTTAATAATTGTTTTTAATCATTGAGTCTAAATTTCAAAAGTTATGTAGGTTCCTTCTTATTAGCTGAGATTAACCTAAGCTTTAGAGAGTTGTAAGGTTTAATGGATCTATGTATATTCCACTTAAAATATAGTAACACGATTTAAAACTATAGCCATTGAGATCATAATATAAGGATGAAATTTACATGAGATCATGATTACAAGAAATTTTAATTTCATGTAACAAAGTTTGAGGAAGGTCTAGCATTTTCATCCTACCGGAAAATTTTCTTGCATCACTCCAGCCCTTTGAATTTTGGCATAATAGATTCCATTACAGAAATAATCAACCACTATAAAAGGTAAAAAAAACAAATTCCATACATTCTGACCCTGGAAAAGTTAAGGAGGAGAGAACTGATCTATACAATAAGGGCATGGAAAATTCTTACTTGTCCATTGTCTTTTGACGAATTGTTAGACGCAATCAAGATCTGCATTATCATAATCATTAAGCCATTTTTACAATAAAGACATGAAAAATGCTTACCTATGCATTGTCTTTTGATGAATTGTTTGCCACAATCAAGATCTTCATTATCATAATCATTAAACCCTCAACTCTAGATGAAATTTATACATTTCTCATATAACGGATAGAGAGGAAGGAAGATAGAGATGTGGAGAGAGAGATGGAATTGGAGGGGGCATATTATAGGGAGGGAACAAGAAAACATAGAGGGAGAAAGGTGGAAAGAGAGAGGGAGTGGTAAGGGATCCAAGGAGAGAATGTGAGGGAGAGAGGAGAGTGGGAGGGAATAGTGATAAGAATATATATAGAGAGGGAGAGAAAGGGAAGAGAGGGAGAGAAAGGGTGTGGATGTTTTTGGGGTGAGATAGAGAGAGTGAATAACAAAGAGACACAAATACAAATATAGATATTATATAGTATTATATAACCAACCTAGATTCATATTAACCCTATAACTATCAAGGGCCGAGAGGGATCCAATCTCTTGCAGTGCAAACCATTCTCAAATTTTGCACTAGGAAAAAAAGTTTTCCAACTCAAGAGATTGTATCCATCTTTGCTCTTTATAGATCTGGGGTTAAGATGGATCTAGGGTAGTTAATATGAAGTTAAAGTAGTTTTTATTTGACATTATAGTCTTAAAAATTAAAATCGTTCTTCAAATTAATTTCAAATTGGAACCAGATCTAATTAGATTCAATAAATATATTTTTAAAAGATACATAAAAAAAAAATTATTATTAAAAATAATATTTTTGAAATTACAAATTATTAGAGATATATAATTCCAAGTTGGCTCACCTATACTCCATGTGAGGATGAAGAAGTGTTTAATGAGGTATAACCTTTCAACCGATCTTTAGTAGCCTTTCAATCCCCTATCACTTGTAGGCTTAGATTGCTTGACATAATTCATATGACTAAAATAAAAAATTGATTCATTTATTGTAGTACTTGTTAGGTAGTTGTATTTTTGTTCTTAGATTCATTCATGTTAGTCATTTTTTGTTGCATTACTTATTAGCTAGTCACATATTTTTTTTTTCTAAGTAAGCTTAAATCTATTAATAAAACATATGGTATAGAGAGTTCTAGGCATCAGAGTGCCGCCATACAGTCAGCAATATAACAGAAAATGAGCCGCCCACAAGGGGAAACCAGCTCGAGAGGTGTTTGAGAGCTGCCTCGCAAGAGGAAACTAGCCTTGTCTTAACAACAGTGAACCAAAAACCAAGTTGCCCACCAGGGGAAACCGACTCATACATAGTTTTGAGATTGAATTATCTATCAAGATCAGTTTGGGCAAGCTAATATACGAAGGATACAAACCAACAAAAAGCTTAAAAGACTAAACATGGAGGTGAGAAAAAGCAGAATCGCTTAGAGTCCATAGTCACTCGAGGGAAATTCCTCATCAAATATGCATCCCCATCCTTCTTTGTCATCCGGAGCGAGATTTGGAGGAGTGACATCCATCACGTCACGCTCACCTGCATTCGTCCCGACGTCCTGGGGAGGCCCTGAGCTGCATTCACCTGCCACGCAAGGAGGATTTTCGTCTACGGGCAGAGAGACTGGCGGAGCTGGAGGAGAGGCCTGCAAGCTGATGGGAGGCGCAGAGTGCGGGGGAGAGGCAATGATCACAGGTCAAGGTTCGAGGCAATGGTGGGAGGCAGCGGTGACAGTGCTTGGGTAGGGAGGAAGGCATTGAAATTGACCACTTCCACGGAGGCAACGGGAAGCATTATCACTAAGATTGCAACCAGAGAACAAGTGAGAGGAAGGGAGAGGGGAGCGACTGGGCCTGGAGCCACCCCGGAGGCATCTCATACGATGTCTCAGCTTAGGCATCGCCACACAAAAGTCATGAGAGCAGGAGAAATTGAGAGAGGGCCTCAACAGAGGAATGTGGAGGCGAAAGTCAAATAGGACAGGGGTGCGCTGAGCACAGAATGGACTGCGCGAATGATGGTAACCAGTGATGAAGCTAATGCAGCAGACTAGTGGGCAGTGTTTTCTGACAGTGGTGCGAAGGCTGTGCACCTTTTCTTCCGGCGAACAACAAGAACCAACAAGCAAGAGCTACCTCGACATAGAGACTAGCAGAGCACCACAATTCCAAAACAAAATACCAGAGAGCGCAACTAAGGATGGGGCTGAAGGGTCTGGAGTATTCATGCTGAATTCGTTGATGTGTCAGCCTCCCACCGACATAAATGTCACGTAGGGTGACAGCCCATCAACTTAATGGTTCTAGAGTTGAGTACAGGCTTACCGCAGGCAAACCAGTGGTCTTGTGACGCGCCCACCTGCTGGATCATAACCCCAATCACGTCAATATCCACCCGCATCTGGGGTGAAGTTGTCCTACTACACCAGTTGAGTGCATTCTTGAAGGAGTTTGCTGTCATTGAGACTGGAGAGGGGCCCTATAAAGAGGGTTTGGATGTTCGTTACCCCTTTGATGGCCAAGAAGATCTGCCATTTTCTTGCCAGATCTTCTAGTGTGCTTGAGGTAAATGGCTCTGTGCTCTAGCAACCAGTCGACGATGAGATCCAATCTTGCCATGTACCTCCAACTGTCCGCTACTTTAGAGGGTGGGGAGCCTGAGAGGATCTTACTGATCATGTCGATGAGGATTTGGGAGTCGCCCTTAATCTCAATAGGAAAAAAATTATGGAGCTGGGCTAGCTGCATACCTTGCCAAAGATCCTCTAGTTGTGCAGAGTTATTGGTGTCCCATCCTATATAGCCATAGTAAATGAGCATAGAATCCCCTTTTTGATTGTGAAAAATTCCCCCAAATCCCGCCTCCCCACGGTTGCCTTTGGAGGTGCCATCAAAGTTAAGCTTTATGACACCATCTTGGGGGGAGACCCATTTAGCATTAGAATTTGTCTTCGGGACTCGTCGATCAGTCGACTCGGGACGCAAATTGAGCTTGAACTGCAAGATGTTCCAGACTTATTGCTCTAGGGGCAAAGAAGGGAGGTCTTCCTGCTGCCATTTTTGTAGCACTAAGGTTTCCTGGAGATTGTTGCAGTAATTTAACTAGAGGATTTCCAAAGGGGCTAACTGATTATTGAAGATCCTCCTATTCCTCTCCTTCCATATATGCCATAAGATGAAGCCCGGAATGTGCCTCTAGAGAGAGTTGAGGATGTTGCAATGATAGGGTGCTGCTGGCCAATTACGTATGATGGTATCTAAGTCCTCAGACTATTGACCATCCCTTCTGCACTTGGAGCTGACAATTTACCAGAAGAAGGCAACCAAAGGGCAGGTCAGCATAAGATGTTGAATGGTCTCCTCTTGATTATTATAGTCAGGGCATCTGGAAGGCCCAATGAGGCCTCTCTTCATTAAGTTGTCCCACGTAAGGCTTTTCTTGTAATAGAGAAAACATAAAAATGAGGAGACCTTGGGCCAAAGCTGTGGTGACCACAACTGTTTCCAGAAGGGGTTAAGAGGGTCGAGAGTATGGGTCATCAGGGCATAAGCTTCCTAAGTGGTGAACTTGACTTTGGGGGAGTGTCCCTAGTGAAGGACATCCTGCTTGTTTGTGTATTTGATTTTCCTGTTGATGAGCCTGACCTTGCTGGTTTCTCAAGTAGCTTGTAGCCATTTTCCAGTTCCTATACCCCTGAACTTGATTTTCCTCCTAGAATTGGTGAACTGTGGCATCCAGAGGAGCTATCAAATCAATTTGAAGAGGCAGATTGATGGTTGAGAGGAGCTTGGGTTGTTGTTGCCACGAGTCTGTCCAGAACCTAGCTATGCTACCTATGCAGACCTCCCAGAAACTATGTTCCTGAATAAGCAGACGGTGTTGTTTGGTAGCGTTCTAGATCAGCAAGCCTGCTTCCACATTAGACAGTCGAATGAGCTCTAAATGGGGTCTGTGGTTGGCATATTTTTCATTCGAGAGTCTCACCCATGGGGTAGAGGGGGAGGATAGCCATTGCCACTAGATCTTAGCCCCCATGATAGCGTTGTTGTGCTGAGGGTCGTGGAGTCCCAACCCTCCCACTAACTTTGGCTTGCAGATCGTGTTCCATTTGACCAAGGCACATTTTTTGTTCTATCTGGATGCTCCCCACAGGAAATTGCGCTAAAGAGATCTGATCTACTTAAGGATCCATTTCGGGGCTGCTAGGACCGAGAAGAGATAAAGGGGCATGGTTTGAAGGATAGACTTGACTAGAATAAGTCTGCTAGGGTGGTTGAGGGGGCAAAAAATGCAGGAGGATAATTTAGCTTCGAGTTTGTCCAAGGGAGACTTCCAAGAAGAGTTCTTAAGTGCTCAGACAATCAAGGGGGCTCCAAGGTGCTTGGCGGGGAGCTTGGCAATGGAAAAACCGAGGATTCTAGCAATGCGGTGTTGAATGAGCAAGGGAGTGTTAAAGAAGAAGATTTGTGACTTGGAGGCATTGTCAATCATTCCTGAAGCTTCGACAAACAAATCAAGAAATCTCTTGAAAGCGGAGGCTTCTTGGGCAGAAGGATGACCAAACAACATAGTGTCATCCACGAATTGCTGGTGGGTGTGAGCCGGGGTTTCATGAACAGAAATGCCATGGAGTTGACGTGAATGTAGGGCATGAATGATCAAACGGCCTAACCCCTCTGCCATGAGAACAAAGATAAAAGGGGACTGGGGGTCGCCCTGGTGAATGCCACGAGAGGGAGAGAAGGGATGAGAAGGGATACCATTAACCGGGATGGAGTAAAATGAAGAGGAGATCAGGCTGATGACCCATCTTATCAAAGGAGAGTTGAAACCAAAATATGATAGCATCTGTTGAATGAAATTCCAGTTAAAGTAGTTTTTATTTGACATTATAGTCTTAAAAATTAAAATCGTTCTTCAAATTAATTTCAAATTGGAACTAGATCTAATTAGATTCAATAAATAGATTTTTAAAAAATACATAAAATATTTTTTATTTTTAAAAATTATATTTTTTAAATTACAAATTATTAGAGATATATAATTCCAAGTTGGCTCACCTATACACCATGTGAGGATGAAGAAGTGTTTAATGAGGTATAACCTTTCAACCGATCTTTAGTAGCCTTTCAATCCCCTATCACTTGTAGGCTTAGATTGCTTGACATAATTAATATGACTAAAATAAAAGATTGATTCATTTATTGTAGTACTTGTTAGGTAGTTGTATTTTTGTTCTTAGATTCATTCATGTTAGTCATTTTTTGTTGCATTACTTACTAGCTAGTCACATATTTTTTTTTTCTAAGTAAGCTTAAATCTATTAATAAAACATATGGTATAGAGAGTTCTAGGCATCAGAGTGCCACCATACAGTCAGAAATATAGCAGAAAATGAGCCGCCCACAAGGGGAAACCAGCTCGAGAGGTGTTTGAGAGCTGCCTCGCAAGAGGAAACCAGCCTTGTCTTAACAACAGTGAACCAAAAACCGAGTTTCCCACCAGGGGAAACCGACTCATACATGGTTTTGAGACTGAATTATCTACCAAGATCAGTTTGGGCAAGCTAATATACGAAGGGTATAAACCAACAAAAAACTTAAAAGACTAAACATGGAGGTGAGAAAAAGTAGAATTGCTTAGAGTCCATAGTCACCCGAGGACAATTCCTCATAAAATCTGCATCCCCATCCTTCTTTTCCATCTGAAGCGAGATCTGGAGGAGTGACATCCATCACGTCACGCTCACCTGCATTCGTTCCGGCATCCTGGAGAGGCCCTGAGCTGCATTTACTTTCCACGCGAGGAGGATTTTCATCTACGGGCAGAGAGACAAGAGGAGCTGGAGGAGAGGCCTGCGAGCATATGGCAGGCATAGAGTGTGAGGGAGAGGCAATGATCACAGGTCGAGGATCAAGGCAGTGGTGGGAGGCAGCGGTGATAGTGCTTGGGTAGGGAGGAAGGCATTGAAATTGACCACTTCCACGGAGGCAACGGGGAGCATTATCACTAAGATTGCGAGCAGAGAACAAGTGAGAGGAAGGGAGAGGGGAGCGACTGGGCCTGGAGCCACCCCGGCGGCATCTCATATGATGTCTCAGCTTAGGCATCGCCACACAAAAGTCATGAGAGCAGGAGAAATTGAGAGAGGGCCTCAACAGAGGAATGTGGAGGCGAAAGTCAAATAGAGCAGGGGTGCGCCGAGCACAGAATGGACTGCGCGAATGATGGTAACCAGTGATGAAGCTAATGCAGGAGACCAGTGGGCAGTGTTTTCCGACAGTGGTGTGAAGGTTGTGCACCTTTTCTTTCGGTGAACAACAAGAACCAACAAGAAAGAGCTACCTCGATATAGAGACTAGCAGAGCACCACAACTCCAAAACAAAATACCAGAGAGCGCAACTGAGGACGGGGATGAAGGGTCTGGAGTATTCATGCTGAATTTGTTGGTGTGTCAACCTCCCACTGACATAAATGTCACGTAGGGTGACAGCCCATCAACTTAATGGTTCTGGAGTTGAGTACAGGCTTACCGCAGGCAAAGCAGTGGTCTTGTGACGTGCCCACCTGCTGGATCATAACCCCAATCACATCAATATCCACCCGCATCTGGGGTGAAGTTGTCCTACTACACTAGTTGAGTTCATTCTTGAAGGAGTTTGCTGTCATTGAGACTGGAGAGGGGCCCTATAAAGAGGGTTTGGACGTTCGTTACCCCTTTGATGGCCAAGAAGATCTGCCATTTTGTTGCCAGATCTTCTAGTGTGCTTGAGGTAAATGTCTCTATGCTCTAGCAACCAGTCAACGATTAGATCCAATCTTGCCATGTGCCTCCAACTGTCCACTACTTTAGAGGGTGCAAAGCCTAAGAGTATCTTACTGATCATGTCGATGTGGATTTGGGAGTCGCCCTTAATCTCAATAGGGAAAAAATTATGGAGCTGGGCTAGCTGCATACCTTGCCAAAGATCCTCTAGTTGTGCAGAGTTATTGGTATCCCATCCTATATAGCCATAGTAAACGAGCATAGAATCCCCTTTTTTATTGTGAAAAATTCCCCCAAAGCCTGCCTCCCCACGGTTGCCTTTGAAGGCGCCATCAAAGTTAAGTTTTATGACACCATCTAGGGGCGAGACCCATTTAGCATTAGAATTTGTCTTCAGGGCTCGTCGATCAGTCGACTCGAGACGCAAATTGAGCTTGAACTGCCAGCTGTTCCAGACTTATTGCTCTACGGGAAAAGAAGGGAGGTCTTCCTGCTGCCATTTTTGTAGCACTAAGGTTTCCTAGCGATTGTTGTAGTAATTTAACCAGAGGATTTCCAGAGGGGATAACTGATTATTGAAGATCCTCATATTCCTCTCCTTCCAGATATGCCATAAGATGAAGCCTAGAATGTGCCTCTAGAGAGAGTTGAGGATGTTGCAACGATAGGGTGCCGCTAGCCAATTACGTATGATGGTATCTAAGTCCTCAGACTGTTGACCATACCTTCTACACTTGGAGCTGACACTTTTCGAGAAGAAGGTAGCCAAAGGGCAGGTCAACATAAGACGTTGAATGGTCTCCTCTTGATTATTATAGTTGGGGCATCTGGAAGGCCCAGTGGAGCCTCTCTTCATTAAGTTGTCCCACGTAAGGCTTTTCTTGTAATAGAGCAACCATAAAAATGAGGAGACCTTGGGCCAAAGCTGCGGTGATCACAGTTGTTTCCAGATGGGGTGAAGAGGGTCGAGAGTATGGGTCATCAGGGCATAAGCTTCCTGAGTGGTGAACTTAACTTTGGGGGAGTGTCCCTAGTGAAGGACATCCTTCTTGTCTGTGTATCTGATTTTCCTGCTGATTAGTTCTGCTTCCAGTGCTCGATGAGCTTGACCTTGTTGGTTGCTCAAGTAGCTTGTAGCCATTTTCCAGTTCCTGTACCCCTGAACTTGGTTTTCCTCCTAGAATTGGTGAACTGTGGCATCCAGAGGAGCTATCAAATCAATTTGGAGAGGCGGATTGATGGTTGAGAGGAGCTTGGGTTGTTGTTGCCACGAGTCTGTCCAGAACCTAGCTATGCTACCTATGCAGACCTCCCAGAAACTATGTTCCTTAATAAGCAGATGGTGTTGTTTGGCAGCATTCTAGATCAGCAAGCCTGCTTCTGCATTAGACAGTCGAATGAGATCTAAATGGGGTCTTTGGTTGGCATATTTGGCATTCCATAGTCTCACCCATGGGGTAGAGGGGGAGGATAGCCATGGCCACCAGATCTTAGCCCCCATGATAGCGTTGTTGTGCTGAGGGTCGTGGAGTCCCAACCCGCTCACTAACTTTGGCTTGCAAATCGTGTTCCATTTGACCAAGGCACATTTTTTGTTCTGTCCTGATGCTCCCCGCAGGAAATTGCGCTAAAGAGATCTGATCTGCTTAAGGATCCATTTCGGGGCCGCTAGGACCGAGAAGAGCTAAAGGGGCATGGTTTGAAGGATAGACTTGACCAGAATAAGTCTGCTAGGGATTTTGAGGGGGAAAAAAATCCAAGAGGATAATTTAGCTTCGGGTTTGTCCAAGAGAGATCTCCAAGAAGAGTGCTTAAGTGTTGAGACAATCAAGGGGGCTCCAAGGTACTTGGCGGGGTGCTTGGCAATGGAGAAACCGAGGATTCTAGCAATGCGGTGTTGAATGAAGCTTCAACAAACAAATCAAGCAAGCTCTTGAAAGCGGAGGCTTCTTGGGAAGAAGGATGACCAAACAACATAGTGTCATCCACGAAAATCTGGTGGATGTTTGTCGGGGTTTCATGAACAGAAATGCCATGGAGTTGACGTGAATGTAGGGAATGAATGATCAAACGGCCTAACCCCTCCGCCATGAGAACAAAGAGAAAAGGGGACTGAGGGTCACCCTGGTGAATGCCACGAGAGGGGGAGAAGGGATACCATTAACCGAGATGGAGAAAAATGAAGAGGAGATTAGGCTGATGACCCATCTTATCGAAGGAGAGTTGAAACCAAAAGATGCTAGCATATGTTGAATGAAATTCCAGTTAAGTTTGTCAAAATATTTTGATAAATCAATCTTAAGGAGCATACCTAGCTTTTTAGTCTGCTTCAGAGACTGCATGATCTCATGAGTGAGAATGATGCCATCAAGGATTTGTCGCCCCTCCACATAACGAGTTTGCTTAGGATAAATGAGCAAAGGAAGCAGCGGCTTTAACCTGTTGGCAATAAATTTGGAGATAATCTTATATATGACATTGCAGAGGGTGATGAGGTAAAATTTTTCAGGTTTAGCTGCTTGGTCCTCCTTGGGAATCAGGGTTATGAAAGTGGCATTAAGATATGGGAGAATCCAATGCATCGATCTAGACTCCTCCACTAATTGCCAAATCTCATCTTTGATCAAATACCAGAAATGATGGAAGAAGTTGGAAGTGAAGCCATCGGGACCTGCAGCTTTACATTCCTTGCTTTGGAGGACAGCCTGTTCAACTTCCATAAGAGTGGCAGGGCGAAGAAGAAGTTGATTGTGCTCCTCCGTGATTAGCTTTGGTATGTGTTGCAGGATTTTGTTAATTGTTGGTCGCCTGTCTAACTAGTCTTCTTGCACCACCGATTTGAGATGAGAGACCAATTCAGCTTCTATAGCTTGATGCTGCTCCAGTATTTCTTCTGTTGAGCTAAGGAGAAAGTTGATATTATTACACATCTTGCGTTGAATGGTAGAGTGGTGGAAAAATTTAGTGTTTCGTTCCCCTTCTTTTAACCATTTGACCTGGGATTTTTGTTTCCATAGAATCTCTTCTTACTGCCTTCTTTCCTCCAACTGATTGAGGAGATTTTTCTCTTTCAGGTCAGAAGCTTCATTGCAGCCTTCTTCGATGATGTGAAGTTGTAGCTCCGCCATTTCTTGTTCCAAGAGCCTTTGTTGTTCGAAGATGTTGTCAAAGGTGGAATGGTTCCAAATTTTAATGTGAGCTTTCAGATCTTTGAGGTCCTGCTGGAACTAGAACATCTTGGAACCAGGGGGAGGAATGAAATCTCTCCATGCCATGTGAACCATTTCCTTGATGCTTGGGTGGGTGAGCGAGAAAGTCTCAAATCGAAACGGTCTTTTAATGTGGTCCCCTAGTCTGGACAATTGCAGAGAGATAGGCCAGTGGTCCGACCCTAAAAAAGGTAGGATTGTGGCTTGGAAATCACCTCCAATAAGGATAACATTGTCAGAGAGGACAAATGTATCTAGCTTGGATGCAATCTATTGTGTGCCCACTCTCTTGTTGTTCCAGGTGTGATTTCCATTGGAAAAGGGCAGATCGATCAACCAGTTCTACTGGATGAAGTCTTTCAAATGGGTGTTGTCCACCTCTAGTGTTGCTATGCCTCCTCATTTTTCATCCAGGCTAGTGATCATGTTAAAATCGTCCCCAGGATCCAAAGGGGATGAGCTCTACTAGAATTGAGTTGTTCTACCATATCTAACAGGGTATTTTCCTTGCGGCCTCCTGAGGGAAATAAGCATTAGATAGAGGCCCATGCAAATTGGTCCCATGAATGTGGAACGAGGCCTGAATTAGATTATGAGCAGCATGGACATCGTTTATTGAGACAGCTTTTGGATCCAAAGCAATGGCTAGACAACCTAAGGCTCCGGAGGCATCTACCGTGACGGACTGACATCCTGGCCAGGCTTTTGAAAGAATAGGGCCAAGGGTTTGACTTGTGCATTTAGTTTCCTGCATGAAAAAGACATGAGGTCCTTCCATATGTATTAGATTTTTTATCATACGAACTTTTGAGGGGCCGTTTAGACCCCTTATATTCCATGAGATGAATTTTACTGAGAACTTCCTTCATGGGGTGAGAAAAACTTAGTAAGTTTGGGATACCTACCAGATGCTACAAGCATCTCCCCCAGGAGGATAGTCCTCTATAGATCAGATTTCCTCCCTCTTTTCTTTGAGCCTTTAAAGAGTTTCTTCCCATCCCATGGGCTTCCCTGCTGGATGCCTAGGGATTTTTTATTCTGCTCTGCACGGGCGAGAGCCACAGTTAAGTGCTCGATCTGCTTCTCTGAGATCCGGTCAAAGTCCTTTTTTTTACATGCTTGCTCTAGAGTGAAGATATCTAGGTCTCCTATATCGACCATTTCATTTTCGTCTTCCATGGGATTGATCTGGCTCTCATTAGCTTTAGCATTGTCAACTTCCATGCTGCGAAGATGGCCAGAGCTGGATTTAGGCATCGGGTTAAGCGGGGGTTTAGGGATGGCTTCTGAGAGCGGGGTATCAAAAATAGGGGTAGCTAGGGCATGAAAACTGTTGCTGGTAGAGGGAGGGGTTAGGGCTTGAGTAGGTTTTTGGCGTTCAAAGGAGGGGATTTCTTATTATGGCGGCACTGGTTCTCGAATTTAGTGAAGCCTTCAGCATTAGGGGCAGAGGCAGGGTCTGAGGGCTTACTAGGGGCACGCTCAACAGACAATCATGGAATAAATGGCCATTGGTATGGCATTTCCTACATCTAAAAGGCACATGTTCATAATCTATGGTTTACACCCATTCATAGTCATCCTGAGAGATACTTACCGAGTCGGGGAGAGCTTGCACGAGGCGCATGAAGACGCAGATACGAGCATAGGAGTTGTATCGCCTAAGCTTTGTTTCTTCTGTAATTTTAATGAATTAGCCAAGATCATTGCCAATATCCTTTATGGATTCTTCGTCCCAATATTCCAAAGGCAGAGAATAGAGTCGGACCCAGACAAGTCCCCAGCTAAAGTCTTCTTTTATCCGGGTGCAATCTTTCGATCCAGTCCCGGAGATAGAGACCAAAGGAGTTGAAAAAATAGGGGCCTTCATCCATGACGTGATTCTTGTCTTCAAGGCAGGTAAAAATGGTAGTGAACAATCGTTTAGGTCTGAATTGCAGCGTTACCTAC
The DNA here is from genome assembly GCA_000404065.3 of Pinus taeda. NCBI lineage: Eukaryota > Viridiplantae > Streptophyta > Pinopsida > Pinales > Pinaceae > Pinus > Pinus taeda. The sequence continues at coordinate 23,908 of APFE031397611.1, read as the reverse complement.
CCTTTTGGCTTCCATTTGGCCCTAATCCATCCATGTAGGGCTTTTTCAGCTGGCCAGAACCCGATGAATTTTCCAATCAGCGTGTGTTCTCTCATGTACTGGATCTCGCCATTGATCCTATGGCTCGGTAGCTCGATCTTAGGACATTCCATTGCTATTGGTCTTCAGGTCGCAAAGGTGGCTTTGGGTGCCTCCATGGTGCCTTGCGCTTCCATCGTTTTGTCCTTTGGATTGTTCGGTTATCGCTTGGTGGGATCTTCTGCGTATTGCTATCCTGCAGTTTGTGGCATGCTGCAGAGCCTGGTACATTTCCTTCAGTAGGTGGGTTTGAGTCGGCTGAAATCTTATGAGGCATATCAATGTTGACGTTGGGGGAGGCATTGAGAACCTCCCCCTGAGACACTGCCATTGTGAGAGAACAACAGGTATAATGACCCATATGCGGACTGGGTCAGCGTTTGTTGGTAGAACAATTTGTAGAGTGCGGTGCCGTAGCAGGGAGGCTAGAAAACCTAGCCAAAAAGTTGCAGATGCGTTTTCACCATTGTCCTCCCAGCTAGTCACATATTTTAACCCGGAACTAAATTAGTGATTTATGATAGCTGTTTTTAGTTTGGTCACTTAAGATTGCTCTTTTTTGGTAGTATTTCACTTGCAAAAGTTGTGGTGACTAAAGTTTTTAGTTACATAGTCACTAATTTCTTATTTTCTACTAGTGCCTTAAGATGGCAACCCAAATTTTAAATCTGGTTTCTAAGGTCGAATCATTATGTTTTTCTATCCTCACCTCATGGGATAAAAGCGATCCCAGGAATCCATCAAATACCAGTGCTCCCAACCCTATGATTCCTTAATAGTTGCTACTATAACATAAAACATAGTAGACAAATATTTGATGACAGTGTCAACCACTAATTTATGTTTAATGTCATCACCATAATTTTTTAACTAGTTTACAATAGTCAAAACCCGATTCATGAATGAATTGATATCTTATATTTCCTTCATCCAGAGGCTTTCAAAATATCTCTTAGTATTATGTAACTTAAAAATATTGACTTTCATTATACCTATGTATCTCATCATCAAAGTCTCCCATGTTGTCTTTTCTAAAGATGCAGTCATAATATTTGAGAACACTACTTGGTCCAATCCTTGTTGGATAATTTGCATTGATTTTTCTTTGGAAAAGAACATATCTTTTTTTCAAAAGAACTTATATTAGCGAAAACAAACCAAACCAAAGGAACCGGTCTTAGCTATTATCCTAAGAATATAGGGAAATAATTGGTAACTTCTAACAATCTCCACTTTCACAACAATTTACATGATATATCACTCCCAAAATATGCATCACCTTTCATGCAAGCCAAGAGAAGCTAGGAACCATTTTAGCTTCTCTGACATGACTAGTTTTGTTAACATCTTTGCACAATTTTTCTTTGTAAGGACCTTTTCTAGAGCCACCATTCCACTTTCATCAATAACCTCTCTTACAAAATGATATTTAACAGGTATATGTTTTATCTTACTATGATAATTTGGATTCCTTTCCAAATTAATATCACTTTAACTATCACAAAATACTTTCACCTTCTCTTCCATCCTTCCAATTTCACCTAGGAAATATTTTTACCGAATTGCCTCGTTGCAAGCATGTAAGACAACTATGCATTATGCCTTAGTAGTGGACAGGGAAAATTCTAATAACCACCCTAAATTTATATGTATAATAAATGGGGTAATCCCCATGATACATAGGAAAAATGGGAGGCGATTTTATCAATAATAATATAATATGTATATAAAAAAAAATTGACAAATCTCTCACCAGATTATATTATCTTGTACAGTGATGGAGAATCTTTCACCGAATTATAAAATCTTGTAAGATCTTGGCAAATCTTTTACTGAATAATAAAACATTGTGAAGTCTTGGTGAATGTTTTGGTAAAGTATGAAACCATATATGATAATAAGAAAACATATTCATTAAACTGTAATATACTAACATACATGTTTGGAGAAAAGAAACATAATTTTGACTTCCTAAAAACAATGTTCCAAGTTTCAGTGGCCATGTTTGTCAAGGTTCTTACAATACACTCTTTCATATCCTTCTATTAGTTTTGATAATATTCCACAACAAAGTTCTTGTAGGTGTTGATATTGACAATGATTTTTGTCAAGGCATGAGAGATTAATATTTTGTCTACAACTTTTGTCAAGCTACCACTTTTTTCAAGTTATCAATTTTCATTCTTATTCCATAGACTCCAACTGCGAGATAAAAAAAAACATATCAAGTTTGTTTACCCCAACATGCCAAAAAGTAGCAAGCCCCAACTATATTATATAAGAAAGTATTAGGTATCCCAAAGGCTTGAAGGGGATCTAATTGAAAGAAGTGACCACTTGTGAGAATCCTTCCAATCAATATATGAATATATAAATGTAGATTTATTATTATTTTAATTGGAAATCTTCAATTAAGTAATAAAATTTAATTACGTCTCTCCCAATCTAAATTGCTTATTAGCATAATTCACTACCCACATAGCTCTCACATTTTTAATAGCCTTGTAGCATGTAGGTTAATTTCCTTTTTGGTGAACAATCTCCAGCTTTTACGAAAATATGGTGCAGTGGCTCCAACCCCTACAGATCATTAGGAAAAACTAAGAATAGCACAGAAGATATCATATTAAGAATGTGGCTCCAACCCCTACAGATCATTAGGAAAAACTAAGAATAGCACAAAAGATATCATATTAAGAATGTTTTAAAACTGGTGAGAAATCTTCTACGAGGGTGATGGGGAAAGAGCGAGAAGGTTTTATTGTTTTGAATTTTTTTTGTTAAATAAAAAAAAGTTAAAAACCAATATTAATTGAGATATTGGTATTTTTTACTAAATGTTTTGAAATGACTAAATGTAGCTTTAACCATTCCATCTTAACTCCAACCTATATCCATCTTAACTCCACATCTATAACTCTTAGGGGGATGAAATCTATTTATCCCTTGAGCACTTGGTAGACGTAGAATTAAGATGGATCTAAGATGATGGAATTTCCATTTAAATAATTTATGCTCACATGAATACCATGGTATTACCATGGGTCAATAGCATGGGTTATCATAAACCTGAAGCTTAAAAATTACTATTAGTAATTTATAAAAATTAATCAAATTAATAATTGATTTTTTTTTTTTAACCAAGTTAAAATGTTTAACATACATTAGATTACAACATCCATTAACATACATTAGATTACAACATCCATTTTTACTCTTGATCCACCAAGCCCGAGAGGGATCAAATATTTTTTCACTCTATGCTAGTTTGCATGTCATGATATTTGATCCCTGTTGGGGCTTAGTAGATCCAAAGCAAAGACGCATCTATGCTGGTTTAATTCCCCCATTTAAATAGGCTACATTCCACATGAATACCATGGGTCAATACCATGTTCTTTTTTTATTTTTATTAATACTAATATTAGGGTTAATAATGTTTTTTGCATGGTACTAATAATAATATAGCCCATGGTATTTGGCCCATAGTATTTTGCCCATAGGTTTCACCTAAATATAAGGTGACTTATGGAGTAAATATAAAAGGAAATTATTTGTTTACCATACCTCTAGTTTATTTATATTTTTCTTAATTTACCATACCTCTTTTACAAATATGATATTTGGCCCATAGGATTCACTTAAATAAAACCTCTTTTTTGTGCCTTCATAAATATAAAGAGGGTTATGAACTAAATATAAAAAGAGGTTTTATTTATTTACCATACATCTAGTTTATTTATATTTTTATTTATTTACCATAGCTCCACTTTATTTATATTTTTATTTGTTTACACCCTTGCATGTATATAAGGTGACTAATGGAGCGAATATAAAAAATGTCTCATTTATTTAACATACCTATCATTTATTTATATTTTTATTAGTTTACTATACCTCCTTTATAAATATGGTATTTGTCCCATAGGATTCACTTCAATAAAACCTATTGTTGAAAATTAGGGCAAATGCAAGGTTGTAACTCCTAATTTCAAAGGCTAAATTTACCTTTTCTACCCTCTCCCTTAAAATAAGTTGGGCTATTTGAGGCTATTTGTAAAAATGTACTATGATATAGAATATTCGCCCACTAAAAATTTAAAACCCCTTAATTTCGCCTAAGGGTGAACATTCGGCCCTAAAATTCTCCATGGTAGCGGATAAAGAAAATATGTTTTGAAGCTTTGACATCCAACTAACGACTCCACTAGCAAGGGGAAAAACATATCAAGAACTAGATCTCCCCTTATCCAAGTCACATGAAAGATCTAAATCAACATAACCATTGACCTAATCACTACTACCATTATAGGTCATACAGTAATTACTCATGCATTTAAGACACCAAAACACCCATTTCACTATTGTCGAATGTTGTGTACCTAGATTTTCCATGTATCTACTAATAATGACAATTACATGTGAAATATATAGCCTTGTACTAACCATCACATAAATTAAGAATCCTATACTGCTTTTCTTTATCATTACTAGGACAAAAATCTTCAAGATATCATATCAAATATCGGAATTATTATCTTGACATAATCTTGTTGTAATAACCACAACTTACCATTTTTATTATCTCTGTGTATCCCTAAGCCCAATATTTGTTTTTCTACTCCAATATCTTTCATTTCAAAAGTCCTATCCAACTGACCCTTTAACCTATTGATCTCAATCATTCCTTTGTTTTCTACAAGCATATCATCAACATATAACACCAAAATAATGAATATGTCATTTCCCAATTTTTGAAAGTAAACACAATGATCATACTCATTTAGTCAAATTGTGGCTCCTCATGAAGGAATCAAACTTTTTGTACCATTTCCTGGAGGAGTGCTTCATGCCATACAATGACTTCTTGAATTTGCAAACAAACCTCTTGTTTTTATTTTGAACAAAGCCTTCTCATTATTCCATATATATATCCTCATCCAAATGTTCATGTAAGAATGTTGTTTTAACATCTATTTTCTCTAGCTCTAGATCAAGTAATGCAACTAATGCTAAAACAACTCTAATTGAAACAAGATTATCAATAAGAAAAAAAATATCATGGAAATCAATGCCTTCCTTTTTGAGAATATCCTTTTGTAACCAGTGTTGATTTGTACTTTTTAACACTATCATCAAGTCATTTCTTCAATTTGTAAACCCACTTGCAACTGAAAACCTTCCTTTCCCTGGGAAGATCCACCAAATCCCATGCCTTATTTCTTTCGAAGGCATCCATTTCCCCTTTAATTGGATATTTTCATTTATCATTATTCAACACTTCCAATGCTTCATGATAACAACTAATTTCTCATTCATTGGCAATTAAAGGAACAAAGGTAGCAAAATCATCACACCTTTTAGAAAAAGATCCAATCCATGTAGACATTTGTACAATAAGTTGTGGTATTTCCTCAGTTTCCTTTGAAATTTTCGTATCCTCATCTGTTTTTACAAGAGTTTCTTCATGAAGATCTTCATGGTCCTCCACACTTGAATATGATTGAGTTTCCAATTGAATTCATTGAATATGTGGTACTTATACTTGTTTCATTTCACCATCTCCAACTAATTTTATGAGTGATGATTCATCAAATATAAAATCTCTATTAAAGATGATTTTGTGGGTAGTAGGATCCCACAATCTATATCCCTTAACTCAATCACCATATCCAACAAATTGGAACATTGATTCTTTGGAATAATAGAATAGGTGTTCCAACCAAAAATTTTAACATTTGAATAATAACAATGTTGACCTCTCCATACCTCTTTTGGGATCTTACATCTAGTTGTAGTTCATGGTGACCGATTTACGAGATAACATGTTGTAAGAACTGCTTCTACCCACAATTCCTGTTGCAACTTCACATTACTGTGCATACTCCCTACTCTCCCTAGAAGAGTCATGTTCATGCTTCTTGCGATCCCAACTTCACTACTATAATTATCAAATTTCTTTTGAAGTAAAGTTGGTTCCATTATGTGCTCTCAAACATTTAATTGACATGCTAGTGCTCTTTTCAACCAAAGGTGTATACTGCTTAAAGGTGTCAAATACTTTATCTTTTCTTTTCAGTAAATAGATCCATACCTTTCTAGATTAATCATCTATAAATGTTACAAAATATGAAGACGCTCCAAAAGAGACTTTAGGAGATGGTCCCCAAAGGTCTAAATAGATGTAATCAAGGATACCTTTATTAAAATGTTTTCTCGTTTTAAATTTCTATGTATGTTTGTTTCCATAAATATAATGCTCACAGAAATGAAAATTCAAAGATTTCGAGATTGGAAGTAAATTATGATGAACCAATACCTACACTAGATTCAATTGGGTTAGCTTATTTTGCAAAGTCATTTTTCGCAGCTTTTTCCTTTCTATTCCAACAATATTTCTTGAGATGCCCCGATTTTTTACAGTATCAACACTTCAGCTTACTCTTATTTCCTCTTGAATTCGATCTTCATATGTCTCTTGTATTCTGAACTTTTTCTTTTAATCGACCTCTTGCCACCATTGATCTTGATGTTGAGTTTTCAAGGCTAGATTCCCGTCAAATTTCCTCGAACAATCAAACTCCCACAATCGTATCAAAGTCAATGGTATCGACAAAAACAAAATTGATATAGGTTACAAATCGATCCAAACCGATCCCAAGACTCAAGTAGACAACACAATAATGTAATTGACTTTTCCTCCCCTTCAAGATTTACATCCATACCATAAAATTGACATAAAAGAGTATTAAAAGAATTCAAATGATTAGAGATCTTTGCACCTTCCTTCACATGGATGTTGTATAGGCACCCCTTCAAGTAGATTCTATTTGTCAACGAACAACATATCATCTTCCAAGCATAAACAAATAACACTAAGGGATCTTGCATCCATGTCTTCCTAGTGATCACATCCACATCCACAGGCTTCTTTTTCCTTCACAGCAAAGCCTTTTCCACTCTTTATAGCATGAGCATATCCTGAATCTTAAACTTCCATAACTCAAAGCTATTACTCACATTGAGCTTTTTTGTTTCAAAATTTTCACTCTGCATCTTTGGCATTAACCCTCCTTTTGAGGGAAACATGCATGGGGAAATGATAATCAATATTATTATTATTCAAGGGATTTACAACAACCAAGTCATAGGCATGCATTATCCAACCGTTCAAACCACTCTCCTTTTGTTTTATGTTTTTCAAATTGCCTCTATAACCTTTCATGGATTAACAACAACTTGTCATACATTTTCTAAATCCATCCACAATGTTTAAAGCGGTTACATAAGAAACTATTTACATAAGACAAAATTTTTCTTTCGATATGTTTTTTCCAAAAAACTTATATTAGGCAAACCAAACCAACCGAAAGGAACCAATCTTAGCTATTATCCCAAGAATATAGGGAAATAGATGGAAACTTCTAATACTAATCGGAAGTGAACTCAAGCATTTCTACTATCTATACTTCAATAACAAAGTGTAGAAATTTCTTATTCCATTCTATAAGGATAATCATTTAATAACATATTTTTTTATCAAAATAAAACTGTTTTCTAGTTTACAATACACTACTTATGACTAAGTTATAATGACAAACCTTGCAAACCACTATCATTTATATCACCATATCAATGGTGTAAATGTTTCTCATAACCTAAAAGGAGCATATTAAGCTCTTAAGGAATATAGTAAAAGGAACACTAAGAATTAAATTTTGTACTAAAAGTTCTCATTACATAAAAAAATAGAAGAGAGAATAGATGAGAGATCTCATTACATTAAAATGAATCCGTGACTTCCTAAATCCAATTTAGGGTTTTTTCATGGTTGAGAGAATAGGCCTTTAACCTAAGTTAATTTTTAAAATATTTGTCTTATGCATGACGTTTATCCAATTCTCTACTATTGCTGAAATCTTATGAATAATTCTTATGTATAATATTTTACAAACTTTAGCAACTATTGATGTTTTGTGAGTATTGAGGAACATCAAATGAATTGTAGATAATTCATTTTTCTATGAAAATCCAAAACATAGTGAGCAATACTAAAGACATCAACTAGATAACTCTAATAGAAAAACCCTCTCCACGATACTAAGAACAAAGTTTGTCAATTCAAGAGGGATCAAATCTGTTTAGGTGCAATTTTTTCTTCAAATTTCACACTCCAAAAAGATTTTGGAGCCCACTTTTAGATCCTTTGTGTTGAAATAATCTTTCTACTTTATTTCCGGACATGGTATTGACCTTAGCAAAGAGTAAACATTTGTAAAATTAAGTCATTTGAAATTTTAATATAGTAAAATTTCTTGTTGAAAATAATACAAGATTAACAAAATTTCAACTTTGATTATGGAAAAACAAAATTACACCTCTAGACTCTAGAACACATCTAGACCCAATAATCATTTTCAATTTATGTAAATTAAATATATTTTAGAATTTTCTATCTCTAAAAAAATATTGTAAAATAATGATGTTATGAAAAATTCGAAAACATAAACGATTAAACTTAACTGTTTCACATAATTACACAATTTTTTTTGTACAAATCTATTTAAAATATTATTTTAAGTTATCAAAGATTCTAGTTAAAAGGAAATTCAAACTAAAATACGTACAGATAAATGTATATGCGCAAAGAGCTTCATCACAATTATTTGGGCATTCGGGATCGGCAGAGCGGACATGTGTCTCCGAATGCCCGCCATTTGGAAAGGCAAGTGGAATGGTAGATGTGGCCGCAGTTGAGTTTTGATGCCTCACCACCCAATTCAAAAGCGTCATAGCAAATTGAACAAGTCAAATTGTTATTCACATGTTCCTCCGAAATCGTTATGTTATGTGGCTGCTGGACAACGGCTCTGTCTGTCGACGGGAATGCTGCGTGTTCCAATCCTCCGACCATCTCGAGGAATCGTTCCCAAGACCGCCGAGGTTCTTCAAAGCTATAAAACATTTCGGCCAGGTTATTGTCAAACTGATCCAGTAACTGTTCGTCAGCGAGGTTTACGCTATCGTTATCCAAATCTGTAGGAGATGAGGTTGAAACACTGTTATTCGACGTTGACGGGGTGGAGGATTCTGACCCTCTTCCACCTTGCGCGCCGCTGCTTCTCTGTTGTCTGGGCCCTCTTTCTCCGTGGTGTTCCATCTCAATATATTTCCAAAATGAATAGATGCGCACTTGTATTCGTCACGTAAATGTCTATTACGAAATCATAGGGTTTCGATTTGGAAACTTAATAATCGTGATAAGTTGCATTCATAAATCCTCATAATTTATCTTAAATAGAGATTAAATAGATATGTAACATTAGGTTGCAATTTTTTATTAGCCGATATTATTTAAATGTTTTTTATAATTGTTTTTAATAGACAGCAAAATTTCAACTTTGATGAGGCACAAATAGAGTTGCACTTCATGCTGGTTGATATAATGCTACTTTTTGTACAATGAACCTCTCCCTCTCAAAATTATACTATTAGCAATTGCTCCAAAAAGTGGAGTCTCTAGCCTCAAAGATATCATATCAGCAATTGCTAAAAAACCTACAAAGAAATATCGATAAGATTATTAAATTGAAAGAATGTTCTTAATTTTTTATTATTGTTAATAAAAGATGTAATACTAGCAATTGCTCAAAACAGTGTAATTTTCTCTAGAAAAAAAAAGAAAAAAATTAAAATTGTAATTTGGTTCCCATTATCAAGTAAATAGTAATTAATATTAAAATTTTATATGTTAAGAAAAATATGAATCTAGACGGTTATAAAGGAGAAACAAAAACACTTTAACTACATTAAGAAAAACATTCAAAAAAAAAAAACAAAACACTTTAACTAGATTAAGAAAAACCCCTTAGAAAATTTAACTCTCAAAAGAGGTCTTCATTAATTTCCAAAGAGGAGTAATCACATCATTCAACCATGATCAAAGATGAGGAAATATTTTCTTTCTATAAAAGAGGAAATGATTTTCCTTTACAATAAATGAGATCTCTCCACCTAGACTAATTTCTAGAACTAACTAATTAACTAAAATACAAAAATAAGAGAAAAAGTGGCCTTGCTTGTGCACTCACCAAGCCTCCCATGTGACACTGCCTATACCATTCTTGTTGGCTTTTGTTGCAAGAAAATTCTGTTGTTAAGATTAAGATTTGTGTTGGCCCTTATAATGTAATTGAAATCTTCCAAACCAAACCAACTTTAACTCAATGTTATAAGCCAACCACTTCGTCCTATCTCTCCTCAAGAATTGGTCACAGAGTTGATCACCTAGGTTTTGCTTTAGTTGTTGGTCATTACTATGGTAATATTTAAAAATCCTATTCTAAGAAATGGAAAATTTGCATTGCTTGAGAGTCCAAAACCATATGACCATATTCAGTGATTTTGGTAATATGTTTGAAAATTAGAACAAGGAAACATGACTCTCATGGAAAGATTGGGAATTGAAGAGGTTGTAATAGAGTACTTAGAAGGGGTCCGAATTGATATTCTTATTTAACAAGTGTTCCACAATATTGTAACAAGAAACTCAGACTGTAGCTCTGATACTAAGTTACTAGGTCCAGGGTTCGTTCTGGTTCCATGACGCTCAAGCACTCTTGCTGCATCATCTTTCTTCTTTTGAGAGGTCCTCTCACGCATTGTCACTTGCTCAACTTCCTTCTTCTTCTACTCAGTTGTTGTCTGTGTGAAGTAGCTCTCTCCTCCTTTACTGGTTCCTGCACCAAGGTCTGTGAGCTCCCTCCACTCTGCTGCCAATAGTCCCGTGATTTCCTGCATATTATCCTGTGTAACTAAGTATGGAACCTTGTGCCATATCTTCTTAGGGTCTCTCCACGCCCAGATAGATACATTATGAAATTCAGCCTTGAATTATGTTAAGTCCCGTAGCTGCAAGGTTGGAGACAACCTTGGCATTTTACTTATGACTGTGTGGAGGTCCATCTTGACCAATATCCAGAATACCTTTGACTCCATGATCCTCCTTGGATCTTTTGTCACCCACAACAAAGGGAACTTCACTGCCTTTGGTAATTCTTCATCCTGTGGAGGGAATTTACTATCCTGCCATAGTTGCCATGCAACGAGTACAATCAACAGTGGGAGCTAGGCATAGTGAAATTCATTTTTTTCCTCTTGTGCTTCATTGTAGTTTGCTAATAATTCCCTGCAAAGATATTGTGCCCAACTTCGCTTAGTGCACTGCACAACCAATGAGATTATAGGAATCAGAAGCTCGATCATACGACATTTTCTCATGATTTTCCTGGCCAAAATTTGAGTGACAAACTACACCGCTTGGTCTGTAATTGAGCGGATGGAGTACCCACGTGACTTCTTTACTACTCCAAACTTGGTTTTCATCCTATCCACAAGCTTCTTCTCTTTTCTATTGCCTCCAAACTCTTTGGTTGGCTCTGCCCCTTTATAGGGAAACTTCATAATTCGATGGATCAACATATATGTTATCGAGATGAGTTTTCTTAATAGCAAACACCCATAATGCATTAGCGCGATAAATTGGAACACATAGATAGTATTGATAATTAATCGCTGGAAGTGTGGCACACATAACATATGCAGCTGTTACACTGAAATTTGTCACCATGACTATCTGCGGTTAATATGGCTCCTTCAATAGTCATATTGTCCTCCTTGTCAAGCCTCATACCTCTGCTCTTCATGTCAAACTTCAAAAAGAGAGAAAGTCACTTAAAAACATGTTTATCTCTGGGTACGCAGGTTCTCTCTACCTTGCCTGCGTGTACGCATTCCAAACACACTGTACCTGCGTACTTGTACGCTCTGTAAGCCAAAGGATGGGTGCGTACCCCTGTAAAGGTCAAAAGGCGCGAGTTTCATCTTTAAAAAGTTACTTGTGGTCACTTCTAGAGCCTTCCAGAAGAGTGTTTGACGTGTATTGAGCGCCTCCAGATGGTTCATGCATCCCTATGATAGAGGAACTTATCCCATCAAGAGAGGAGCTACCCCATCCAAAGAGGGAGTATCCCATTGATGTTGGAACTGAATAACTTCCTCTAGAACACTATAAATACAGGCCTTGGGCCAGAGGAGGGGAGGTTGAAAGCTGAACATTCCAAAGGGTAAATGCTGCTGGAATTAGGACTTCCATTGTTGACTTGTGAGGAGAGATCACTATCCTTTCTTGTTGCCATATTGAGAGTGGGTGAGCTTGTCAAAGTAGAGGAAATCTCTTGTTGGACCCTGGGAGGAGCTTGCACAACACCAAGGCTCAGGTTGTAATGGTTCCTTTTTTGTTTCCTTAATACACATAAGTCCATTCTTCTCAATGATTTGTTGTTAATGAATTATTTCATGTACTCTTTGGTCTATGTGATGAATATGCTTTGTTTTATGAATTATTCAGGTGTTATGTAATCGTTTGCTTTGTTAGTGTATGCAGGTCTTAAAGTGAAGGAGGAGCTCATCTGGATCAGCAAGGCTGGACTGCTACAACAAGCGTTGGACCTAAGGTAAGATCGGAAAACACTTGGTTTCTCATAGAATAATGTATGTTTAGAGAAGGATTGCTCTTGTTTGGTTTGTTTGTCACTAGAGAGTCTTAGACTCCTAGGGAGGTTAGGTTTGTCCGCAAAAATAACTCTTTCCGCATGACAATTGCGATGACCCAAAATTGATCAATGGATGATCCAGGGTCTAGAAAAGGCCAAAAATTAAAATTTGTTGGATTTGAACAAAAGTAGTGCCATCATATAGAGCTTTCATGAATGATTCCAACACAAATTGAACAGATGAAAACTCACTTCGTATGAAGAAGTTATTCAAAAACAATGTTTTCAGGGAAAACTCCAAAAATTCTAAGTCAAAGTGAAAGTCAATGGGAAATCAAAGGTCAAGGTTTGACCACCACATAGCATCCCAAGAAGGTGAAAAGTGGTAGCTTATGATTGGCGCATACGGACCTGTGCTGCGTCGACAAGTGGAAGGTTTAATATTGAGAAGGTTTTTCCATGAAAATCACATCGAAATTCATTTGTCGGCGCGTTTCGGACGAGAAAGTGTGGCTCATTATCAGGACAAGATGAATAACCAGATCATGGATACATGTTAAATAGGGAGAGAAGATCAACCAACGGCTAGAAAAAATGGCTACTATTGGCCAAGGAATTGCTTACAATGGATTGGCAAACAATTATAATTGACTTGACCAAGAGATAGGGACAAGAAAAGTAAATGGTTAATTAATTAATTAATTAATTAATCATTTGTTAGGTGCAGTTAGGTGCATTGGGACCAATCCAAAGGCAACACGTGTAATATCCCTCCCCTTAATAATAAATAATAAATTAATAATAATAATAATAAATAATAAATAAGAATACATAATAAATAATAAAAATAAATCATAAATGTTAAATAATAAATGATATTTAAAAATATACAAGAAAATAAATAATAAAAATAATAAAAATAAAAATACTAAAACTCTAAATAAGAATAAATAGAAATAAAACAAAGAAAACAATAAAAAAATTAGTAAAGCTATCAAAATGGTATCAAAGCAGGGCTCAACCCTTAGGGCCTATGGGCATCTAAAAAAAATTATTTTGTTGGAATATTTAACTTAACTTGTTTTTGAAGTTACAAGATGCTTATTTTCCTACAAGTTAATTTCCACAGTAACTGAACTTTAGAATGGAGATTTCTAGATTTTTACAATTTTGATTTGTTTTCATTAATTTGTTAGCCATTTTTTTTAGCAATTTTTTAAATATATGTTGTTTTAATATCAACGTATCTGTTTTAATTTGATTAAATTCTCTGTACATTCAACAAGAAACACAAAAATATTAGTTATGCATTACTCTAAATTTCCCAGTGCTCTCCAAACTGCTAACTACGTAATGATCAAATTCCCACCATAGAGAAGTGTTTCATGCTTTTCAAAATGCCTCATTTTAAACTAGATAGGCCTAAACTTCGATTATTCTTGAGCGAGCAGATTCTGCCTCTCCATGATATTTTTTTTTTATTGCTTCCCATGAGTACCCCAGATCTCTTCAAAAGTTACAATAAACTTGAGTACTTTGTACTTTTACATAATAATTGATTATTTATTTAAAGCATTTTTTTTTCGCTATTTTTGTCCCTGAATACCCCTGAGTTAGTCGCCTGAGCAAAATGCGTTGTAACGTTGCCAATCTCATTCAGAATCCGCCTGGCCCTTCTAGATTTCTACAATACAACGCCAACAGAAGCGAAGAATCATTGAAGAAAATTTGGATAAACAAAAGTGACTCAAAATTCTACTGCAGCTATTAGTGGCAGCAAAAGTATGTAGGAAAATTTTTTCAACTTAATAGACTCATTTCTCAGATTAGTCAAGCACTTCAAATTGCTTCAAGTTGAAGGGAAAAGTTTAAATTGCATATTTTGCTAACCCGCATAGTCAAAGGCACAAATTGCATGGTAAGTTGGCAAAGTGTCTCTTCACATCTACTTGTGCTCGATTGTTTTCCCAGCACTCTCGCAAGTCAGGGGAATAATTTAAACTTCCTGAACCATGCAACAATTTTTTGTAATGGTGACTTGAATGTATTTCCTAAACGTGTGATGCGTAAATTATTAGAAATCTATTAGGAGATGAAAGCAATGATTTCTTGAGCTGTAGATTTTCTTTTTGGAATTAAAAGTTAGGTGTGTTCAGAAGCATTTCAACTCAAGTTTTAACAATTGCTATAGAGTCGTCCCTAAAAACTTGTTATATTTTTTTTTTTTTTGATACTTTTACTAACTTTTTATTGGTTTTCTTTGTTTTATTTTATTATTCTTATTTAGAGTTTAAATATTTTTATTTTATTATTTTTATTTATTTTCTTGTATATTTTTTAAATATCATTTTATTATTTAACATTTATGATTTATTTTTATTATTTATTATGAGTGATTTATTATTTATTATTTATATTATTATTATTTATTTTGTATTATTTATTATTTATTATTTTATTATTATATTATTATATTATTATTTATTATTTATTATTAAGGGGAGGGATATTACAACACGTGGCCTCATCGGATTTTTCAAAATTTTGTTAAGGGTTCTGACGAACTGCACATGATTCAATCATGTGACCTCTTCTCTATAAACCTCATGAATTACCAACTAGGATACACATTGATCATTGTCATTGACATGCCACCGCTTAATCTTAAAGGGTTTTTATTATAGTTTTGGCAGAAATAAAAAGGCAGGAGCTTGCCATTATTGGTATCCCGTGCCATACTTCCACCATATCAATTAACCAACTCCGGCATATTTGTTTTGCACCAACAGAACTTCCGCCATCATTTCCATCCCCAACCTAATGACATAACATATTTATTAAATATCATGAGCTTGTTCTCAATACATTGTATATGGTGACATATTGTATGCCATGGAGGGTAAGGTTAGGAACGAGTGGCATATTTTATGCCATGTAATATGGTTAGTTAAAAGCCATATTTTAATTATAGTATGGAATTTGTGATTTAATGGAGTTATTTGGGTGGAGGAAGAAGGAGATAAGATATGGTTGTTATAACCAGTTTCTATCACATATTATCTATATGTGTAATGTTATGCCAAGAAACAATATAGAGGAGAGGTGAGATTTTATGCCGCAGAGAAGTATGTGTACGTGCTGGTGGGCTCCAGTATTGTAGCAATAATGCTGCAACTCCTGGGACTCCTTTCCTTACTCTTATCAACCCAGTAGTTCGTAACAAACTTGGAAGCGACAGTGTTGTATGCACAAGTACTAACTCTTGCCGCAGCTGTCACTTGGTCAGCTGGCACAAGTCTACTAAGGGCTTAAGCCAACTTCTATGAGCTCTGAGAAGAAGCTTTTTAACTGATGGATGAAAGCTAACTCAAAGGAAGCTAATCTACTTGCAGAAAGAAATGCAAAGCTGAAAGGAAATGCAAACCCTAGCAAACCCTAATTTTACCATCTAGCCCAACTATTGCAAAAAAGAGGATGCAAGCTACTGAAAAAGGTGCCATTACTTCTAGGAAGGTAAAATACAAGTGTCTAAGCTACTTTTGTCTAAAGAAAACATATTTTTGTATTTTTGAATAAGTTGTCAGAATTATCATGCATGTGCTTTCACTGTTTTTGACTGTGCAGAGGTGGATCGGCGAGAGGAAATGCTTGCAAGAGGTTGGGAAGGTTCATAGAAGGCCTAAGGGGTCCCTATCATCCTTCCAGAGAGTTTCACAGAGTTTGGCTATCAAGAAACCTCTTTTGTGAGCTTCTACAGGAAGTCTACAGGGGTTCTACAAGATGTTCTAGAATTTCTACAGGATGTCTGTAATTTTCTACAGGATGTTCAGAAATGGGATTTTGGAGGATGGATGGAGGAAGAAAGATGAAGGAGTGGGTATGGAGGTGAGATAAGGGTGTGAGGAGGTCCAGGACTTGGGGAATGGAGCTGAGAAGTGGCGAGGATGGTTGGATTTATTCAAGGAGAGGTAGAGCAATATTGCACAACCATATGGGAATTTAGGGCAGAGTGAGCAAATGGTGAACGTGAGGCGAGAATCCAGTTGGAGGATGAAGCAGGTAGGATTGGTGGAGTATGGGCAGATAAAGGAGGATAACAGGTGCTCTACAAGTTGTTTTTCAAACGAAACAAACAAGGACTTGGAAAATCAAAGACCTAGTTACATTAGTCTATTCTGACCTAGATAACAGCAAAGAAATGGAACAGAAGTTTATTTGCAATGAAACTAGCTGAAATAACTATGCAACTAAGCAATCATAACCCTAAGCATGCAACCAAAACTGATATCAAGTTCAGTAACTAGAAATCTAACATTGCTAATTGCATGGTGAAGCAAAGACAGTGTTTTTGTTGGCAGCAATTGCACCTTTGTCCCAGATCATGATCCCACTGAGGGAGAAGTGAGATCAAAGGTGCTTTATGGCCTTTTTTTGAAGTTCTTCCCTATTATTAATCTATCAACTAAATATGAACATGAAAAGCCTATCTAATCATCAACCATGACCTATGTAACCAGCAAGATGTTAATCTACTTAACAGAAATTATTTTGCAAAGACATAAAAAGCAAATAACAGTGCATGAAGGAAGCCTTGGCACTTGGGTTGGGCCCAACCCCAAGAGCTACAGGCTCCTAAAGAAACTCAGAACTGATGCCAAATAAATTTGCTTTCCATTACTAAAAAATAGTCATGTTCATAAGAAAGTTATACCATAGCAGCTACGAAAAATGAGCTGAGAAAATAGCAGCACTCTTGTCAAAAATACAACAGTCAAAGAAGTAAACTACGAAGGCTGGAAGCCTTCCTATTTATGCCTACGAGGGGCCTCAGCAGCCCTCCTTAACTCAAGGGGCTCAGTTGTTCCAACTGCTAGTAAACAGTCACTTTTCACCAAGCTGCTCGGCTGCCTTTAGGATTTGTTTTGGTGGCCTGTTGAGCTGTGAGTTGAGGGTAGAGATTTCGAGGAAGGGCCATTTAATGCAAGAAAAATCCTTCCTACAAATCCTCACCCTTGTTCCTTCATGCTTGGCTCTCATCTGGCTCATAACTGCTTGGCTTTGTTCCAAAATTTGTCCAAAAATCCTGAAATAACCACATATTAGCCTTCTTGGTAAAGTGACCACCCTCATTCGTTCAACTAACATAAACATACTCAAAAAACATACATAAACTATGAAAAATGGTGGATTGATCAAGAACAATTAGGCAAAATGAGCCCAATAAGTTACCCAATTTGGGGCTCATCATCGCCCCCCTGCTAAATGGGTTGCTCATCCTCTGAGCAACTAGTCCAGCTCCTCATCCTTGATCGCCTTGACCACCTCTCTCACATCCCAGGCCTCCAAGGTGATATCTTCTTCACAATCATGAAATCTGGCCTTTCTTTCCACTTCTTGCCACTGCCTGTATTCCTCCTCTTCTTTACCTGCTTCAAATAGCCCCAAAACCAAAGGAGGACTGAACTTGAAGCTGATCCAATTGGCCTAAAGATTCTGCATGGACTGTTTGTAGAGAGGTACTCTTGCCAAGGCCTCCCTCATCCTTGTTGGAGTGTGGTATTCTCTAATCTTTAGGTTGTGGGATGGTGAATTCCACCTCTAGGAGCAAGCATGAACACAGTTATCCCCCAGTAGTCTCTCCATGTCCTCAAAATGGGCTATGACTTGAGCTTGTCGTCCCATGTAATCTAGTAGGGCCTGAGAGTCATTGGCCAAGTGCTGGTGGGCGGATATTAATGCTAAAGAATCTTCCGGTTCTACTCTAATCAATAGTGGTTCATGTAGTTCCCTGTCCATAATGTTTCAGACCTCTGCTACTCTCTTCTCTTCATGATTTAGCCAAGAGGCCATGGCCATAAGTTGCACATCTCCTACTGCAGTGTTGGGGTCCCACAAATTTACGTTGGGAAGGGCCAAATTGTAGAAATTTTGAATAATTTAACACTTATTCAATGGAGATTATCCTGATCATGTACTATTGCGGAAAACATACACAATACATAAGCTCCTCTACGTTGATCATCAATATAGCAGCATCAATAACAATAAAACATCAAGAGCATTCACACATTAACACAGTATGTATCCCGGGGAAAGCATCTCGCTAAAAACCCCAACTATCTGTATATTAAGGATTGAGTCATGTAACATTACACAGCATAATACTTCTCACAAGTATCTCCACCTCTGTTACACACAATACAGCTCAGATCTGATCTCCAAATCTCTTCCACTGATTGCCTGCCTCCACTGCTCAATACCTGCTCCAGAACTGATGAGAATGGCTCACCAAACTTGTTTTTCCCCTGCAAAATAGTCACTCACGCTTTGTGGACGTGAGCATAAGCTAAAAATGTGGGCAAATACGTGGGCAAACTCATTGGCATACTCAATCCCTTGATTGTGCAAGATCTGGTGCACAACTATAGTCACAACTGATAGCAATCTGATTCTCTACCACCTGTTCCTGTTGAACTGAACATGCACTGACAATGCACTGAGTTAACTGATGTATTCTTTAGTTGATTTATGAGTTAATAATTAGTGAATTAATTAATAATTAATTCACACCACTCATCACTAGTGTATTTGTCAGTTAGACTAAATACAACTAGTTCAACTAAGTCAAACTGAACACAACTCCATCACCTCCTCAATC